>VDFB02281492.1:1060840779-1060867292 GCA_007258455.2 Sequoia sempervirens
TCACTATGTTGTTTCCATGTGTTTAAATAGTTTTTTAAATGCTATTTAGGCATTTTTCTACCATTATATTTAGGAATCCATTCATTGTTTCTTTCTATTGGTAGATATATTGTTTGCAATATTTTTATCTGATTTCTATGTGGGAATGTTTGGTTTGTGTGTGTTCCACCACCATGCAATATTTTAAATTAATGTATGGTGTAGTGCATCTAACATTAGGTATTATTTATTGAATTCTCTTTTCATTTTTTCTATATATGATAGTAGGTCACCCACTCCTAAATATCTTGGTAGATCTTGATATGGGATAACCATGTGAGATATGGATCAATCATCATGAAATTTAAATAGCACGATTGTGATATCTATCAAATAATTTTGGTATTGTTTGTAGTAGTGTATTTGTGTTTATAGTGAGTTGTGGTATTCTTGCTTAGATACACTATGTATAGTGAATATTTTCTTTCTCTTATTATTTTTCTAGTCTATAATTCCAGTTCTCCCCTTAACCAAGCATTACCAACATCTTCACTATAATGATTTGATTACTACCTTCAATATAGATTTATCCTTTTGAATTTTCTTCATCAAAAGGTTCTAGTTTAGTAAGTTTGACTAAGGATTAAAATAAATTTGGTTCTTCCTCATAATCCTCTTGTGCCATCTCTTCTACATATCCATTACTCATGTTAGCATCTAGAGGTATATGTACTACCTTGTCATTGTCTATAAAAGATGAATCTTCTCTCCTAGAATCAATAAAACCATTAATATTTAAAAAAATTGTAAACTTAGTAAAAAATTGGAGGTGTTCAATGGTTCTTTCTTTCTTTAAAAAAAAGGGGTAAACACTTTTGATCCGAAGCTATGAAAGTTAGTGAGATCACAAATAGGAGACCTCATCCCAATATAAATTATCAAAAAATACACCTCAATGGGGTTTGAACCTTGATGGAAAGAATAACACCACAATAACACAACCATCACACCATGCCACTATTGGCATGTTCAATGGTTTTTTCACTTCTACTACTTTGAAGTCTATTACTTTTTGATCCATAGAAGATTAAATTCTACATTTTTTATATGCCCATTGTGCCTATAGCTAATCAATCTATTGACTTGATGTTATATGGGGTTTTATGTAATTTTAGTCTCCTAAAGTGTTCCCATACTCTTTTGGGTATTGATAGTAGGGTACAAGGCACAAAGTAAAAGCTGCTGCAATTCACCACAAAGAATGTGTGGACCACCAAATTGACAAGGAAGATAGTTTAATGGGTGCCCTATATGGATCATGTCTCTATAAGAGACTAGGCATTGATATATGCATGTGATAGATGACAAAGTAGAAAGATATAATCTAGAACACATGAATAGATTTAAAAGGACTATAATATAAAGTAGAGACTAAGACTTGTTGATGTAAGAATTATTTGAATATATATACACATATACATATATATACATATATATATATATATATGTGTGTGTGTGTGTGTGTGTGTGTGTGTGTATGTATATACACACACATATATGTATACATGTATGCATATATATATATATATATATATATATATATATATATATATATATATATATATACATACATACATATCCATATATATATATATATAGAAGAGTTATAAGGATTCAATGAATATCTATGTTATGGATGACTATTATTCTTATTTAAAGTAGATATGAGATGT
This sequence comes from Sequoia sempervirens, assembly GCA_007258455.2. Lineage (NCBI taxonomy): Eukaryota > Viridiplantae > Streptophyta > Pinopsida > Cupressales > Cupressaceae > Sequoia > Sequoia sempervirens. Next base: position 1,060,842,492 of record VDFB02281492.1, read on the forward strand.
TATTAGATATAATTTCCTACCAAACTTACTCTTTTCTATCACTATAACCTTTAGGGTATAAATTGACTACATAAGGGATACCAAGGTATAGATCTTTGGACTATAACTCCCCATTCTTCTTGCTAATATTGGTTTCATTGTTTAGACCCTAGAGAAGATAGTGAAGAAATTCAAAGCAAAAAAAAAAACATTAGTGATAGAAGGAGATAACAATAAACAAAAGGAATTTTTTTTTGCAGAAACCTCTCTTCGGTACTACATTTGTAAGAGGGGGTAGGCACTTAAGGGATGATAAATTATGGAAATGGGGAGGAATTTGAAAAGATTTCTAAAAGTATGTAACTATTTAAAATTTTTAACCTACCACTGGGATATGTAAGGATTAATGAAAATCTAGACCAAAAAACCCATGGGAAAAGGAGATAACAAAAGAAAAGTGGAAATAATTGAAAGGATTAAGTTGGGAATGGAAATAGATATGTAAGAAAGGAGGTTGAAAAAAATTCAATAATGGCAAGAAATATATTGCATATGAATAGAAGAAGCAAAAGCAAAGAAGAAAAAATAACAAGATGTAGAGTTTGTGGAGGGAAATAGAAACAAAGAAGTTGATAGCGCCATTGAGGGTGCTATTGAGCACACCACCTTGGGTGCTACTAGAGAAGAATAAGAAGAACACACCAATGAGGGTGCTTATGGAGTATATAGATAAATGATTCCACAACTAGGTCCTAGTATGGAGAAAATAAACCAAATTATCCAAAACATAGGAGAAATTGAGGCCTATGAAAGTACTAGAAAGGAAATGGAATAAGTAGTGACTAAGAATTATGACACCATTAATTAAAACAACAACTTCTCATCTTGAGTGGAAAAATATTTAAGGATAAATAAGGATTGGTTACTAATAGAAACTCCTATACAGAACCTTCAAAATGTAAAATTTGATGTAAATTACTTAGATGAGTTAGTAACTAGAAGTGTCCTGGAGATAAGAGGAAATGTGGTAGAAAATAAGGAGGATTTTATGAGTTTAACAACCTCTAACAAAAAAACATAATCCAATGACCAAATTATGATGTTTACTAGCAAATAAAGATCTCCTAGAATGAAATCACTATTTGAATAGACACAACCTCCATAATAAGAGTCACCCTTAATGTCGTTAAAAGTAAGAAGGATTTATGGGAAGGAAGTAGAACATAACTTAGAAGGACAAGTCATAAGAGAGCAAGAACTTGGATCTAGGAAAACAATATAGATAATCTAAGAAAACTCAAATTTGATATAAGGATATACAGATAGTGAATTTAGAGAATAAATAAATATGAATAAAGGTGGAAAGGTTCAATGGCCACAACTATTAACTGTGGAAAATGTAGATGGAAGATCATTTATATCAAAAATATTTGTGGTACCCATTACATGGTAAACCAAAGAAACCAACAACTATGTTAGATGAGGATTGGGATATTCTGGACATAAAAACACTAGGAGCCATCTGGTTGTGCATGTCCCCAACAATAGCGTTTAACATATCTAAAGCAACAACAACTACTAATTTGATGAGTACATTAAATAAGTTGTATGAAAATCCCTCAACATCGAATAAGGTATTTCTAATGAAGCAGTTGTTTAACATGAAAATGGATGAAGGTGGTTCTATAGTAGACCACTTGAATGAATTTAGTACTATTACCTACCATTTATCTTCTGTAAAAGTAGTTTTTGATGATGAGATTTGGGCTCTCTTAATTTTGTGTTCTTAGCTAGAAAGCTAGAATAGCTTGGTTATGGAAGTTAGTAACTTGGTTTCTAGTTCAAATACATTAAAATTTGATGATGTTGTTGGTGTAATTCTGAGCGAGGAAATGTGAAGGAAGCACAGGTGAGACTCCAACATCGGGTAATGCTTTGAGTGTAGATGACAAGGAAATATTAGAAGAAAGAGGAAAAAATCCAAGAGGTTGTGGGAAATCACGAGGAAGGTCAAAATCCAAAGGTAGAGATACTGGTTGTTGGTATTATGGCAAGCAAGGCCATATCAAAAAGAATTGGTCTTTCAAGAAGGCTGAAAATCAGCCAAAAGAAGATGAAGCAAATGTTGTATGTGAAGAGGATGTCGGTGTTCTTATTTTAACCTCAAAAGAAACAACAACAAATGTTTGGGTGCTTGATTCAGGAGCATCGTTTCATGTCACTCTATGTAAGGAGCATTTCAAAAACCTACAAAGTGGTGACTTTGGTAAGGTTTTTCTTGGAAATAATAAATCTTGTGATGTTATGGGAAAAGGGGATATTTTGTTAAAGTTAACAAATGGAAATAATTTCCTGCTATGAAATGTTAAATATATCCCTCAGCTCAAATAAAGTCTGATTTTAGCTGGACAATTGGCTTCTCAAGGATGTGAAGTCACTTGTGAATCCAATAGATGGAAAGTAACAAAAGGGGCCTTGGTAATTGCTTGGGGCAGCAAATTAGGCACCTTGTATATAGTAGAGAGTCACACTGAAGTGGGAGTTGTTCATTCCACGCCAACTCTTTCATTGTGTGAGGCCTTGGCTGCAAGGAAAGGGGCTTTTGAGCAATCTAAGCATGAGAAGATTTGTACTAATGAGTTGAATCAAGCCTTCATTGAGGATTCATGTGAGATGGACATATTAGATGATGTAGTTGATTCAGTCATTGAGAAATTCCTTAACATGTTGGAATTTGATATGTCAATGGTAGAAGCTAGCCCAGAGGATCAAGATTTGGCTTTTCCCCTGTAAATGTCTATGCAAGACAATGCAAAAGCTTATGCAGGTAATACATAAATTAGAGGGACAATGGGATTGGATGATGATGACCTGACCTTCCAAGTACTGCATCATCCATCTTTAGAGAAATCCCAAATGTATAGGAGGGAATTACCAATCTAGCAGATATCCTTATGAAAGAGACTTTAGGCCAAGTGCCCCCACAGGTTACAGAAGATCCCGTGGCATCTAATGATGAAGGAAATGATATAGAAGAAGAAATGTTGCAAGCTGTAATTGAAGCATCAAGAAGGAAAGCAGGGGAAACTACTAGGAGGTAGCAACAAGGCATAAATGAAGATCAAATTGGTTCTCGACTTGAACAGAGTATTCCTAGATTAATGGATGATGATTTTGGAAGGGCAGTATTGCTGTCCTTGAAGACAACAGAGCAAGAAAAGGCATGGCGTGAACATGAAGGTGGCTTAGGAAAATCGAGAGCCAGAGTATGAGGAGTCTTACAATATTGTAATATTGCCTGATTTTGTGATGCTTCCATTTCCATTAGTTGAACTACCATAAAAGGTTAGGCTATCGGTTGATGGTGTATTGGCAACTACTTTTAGGGAGCACAAGGAACATGCGGTAGCTTGGACGACTGTCAAAAGGCAAGTTAATGGCTATGCTGTGAATTTACAACAAATTAATAATGGTGTTATAATACCTCCAAGTCTAGATGGAAATGTGCAAAACGTGACAAAGTTGACAACTTATGGGATAAACTACAAGAGCAATTAGCTGGAAAAATCCAGGGAGATATCTTAAAGGATCCAGATGGATGCAGTGGAATTGAAGCAGGAAGTGCAAAAGAGGAATCCCCTTCTGTGACTGAGGCTATTGAATGTGGATGTTGTTGTATAGAATTTTCGTTTGAACAGATGGTACAGTGTACAGATGGGCAACTCTTTTGTTTATAGTGTTTACAGAGACAGGTAGAAGAGTCTACATTCGGAGGTCTTCAAGCTTGCCATTCTTTACCTTGCATGGATAGTATTGGATGCAATGAGTCAATTCCTATGTCAAAGGTTTGAAAAGCTCTCCCAGTTGACCTTATTGAAAGGTATCTTGTATCCAATGCAAAGAGCCGAGTCATATACCTTTGCACTGCGAAGAAGTTGCGAAGAAATCTGAGACTGCTTTACATACAAAAATTGAAGAGGTGATTGCAAAAGCTGTGATGAGAGTGTGTAAACAGTTGTAAGATAGAGCTAGTAAAGATGGATGGTTGCAATAAGTTGAGATGTAGATGTGGAATTACAATGTGTTATATATGCCGACAAACAATTTCAAAGGATTATACACATTTTTGTTAGCATGCCCAAGAGCTTGGAAAACCATGCCAAAGATGCAAGAAGTACAAATTTATGGGGAGGTATGTTAAAGTTGGGTAGATCAAGAAAACTGTTGTTAAAGAAGTGGAAGTGACTGGATCTGATAATGGACCTGAAGCAAGGCATAGCACTAGAGAGTGCAAATCAATGAGAAATCATCTATTAATGAACCTAAGGAAGTTATGGCAAAGTTAAAACTGTATTTTTTGATGTTTTTGACAAACGAATTATTAACTCTGATCTGACATGGAGAAGGTTTATCCATAGTATCCTTGAACAAAATTTGGAAAAGCTCAAGTTTTGCAGAGTTTTTCTTGGCTTTGTCAAGATGTGACAATGAGCATTGAAAAGTAGGGATTTCTCTGAGTGAATGTTTTTGCAGCAGTGGTTGGACTTCAAGTGGGAGATTGTTGGGGAGTGAAGTCCAATGGTCCTTGACCATTCCACTTTCAATAATTTTCCCACCTCCTCTTTGTCTCTTCATTTATTTTGGAGACTTCAAGAACTCACGATGAGTGGATAAAATGTGATGAATATTACATGTTTTTCTGCTGTAGATGTATAGAAAAATAGAATGTTATTAAAATAGAGAATCCTCTACTTTCCCGTGGATGTAGCCATTACGATGAACCACGCAAATTGTTGTTGTGTGTGTGTTTATTCTTTGTGTATCCATTTTTGCTCATACCTGAATTCTATTTTTTGTTCTAATTTGCTCTTTTCAAAGTAACAATTTTTATGTAGGTTTTTAAATAATTTATTTTTTTTATATAAAAATAAGGAAATTTGTAAAGATTAAAAAATAAAAATACAGGTAATAAATAATTTTAAGTATTTAAAGTTTAATAAGAGGAATTGAAATAAAATCAAATAGTTAAATAATTTTAAATAAATATTTTTAGTAGTTTATTTCAACTCTTCCTATCTTTTTGGTTTCTGTATTCTGTTTATCCTAACCCCTTCCTTTTTTCATTTTATTTCTAATAATTTTACAATTCTCTTTTCTTGTCTTGCTCTCCTAATGATGGATCATGAATTTTGATCCCAAATATTTAAAAAAAACTTACACAGTCAAATGCAGAAAATTCTTGAACTAAATGGAAATCATATGTCATCAATATAACAAGATATCTGCAATTATTAGAGGAAATGTGTTTAAAAAAAAAAATTCACAATTTTGATGGTTGTAGAGGGAACAAATGATCTAGGTGTTTTTATTGCAGGTGTAGAACAAACATAAAACTTGCAGAGCAGTCATAACAAGCAACACAGCAAAAAAATATTCACAATTTTGATGGTTGTAGAGGGAACAAATGATCTAGGCGTTTTTATTGCAGGTGTAGAACAAACATAAAACTTGCAGAGCAGTCAAAACAAGCAACACAGCAGCCGCGACAACGGATATCAAAACCCATGGTTTTGAGCAATACGTGTCTAGAAATTCACTCCACAGGATTTTCCAGGTTCTCTTTGAGTAGTAAGCCTTGAGTCTGTTTCTGGCATCGTTAACAGGTTTGAAGTATGGTTTCCATGTAGAGCTGCTCAGCCTTCTCACAATCTCCACCATCTTCTCATCGCCCCCGACCCAGTTGACAAGGATTCCGTTTTTTCTCAACAACTCTGCATCCTCGTAGCCTTGAGTCAGCTCCTCCAACAGACGAACAAAACTAGTAACGGCGTTTACTTCACTCTCCGATGAGCACAACTCAAAGGCTATCAAGTTTCTAACGATCGTCTCTGTCATAATACCAATCTTCAACACAGGAAGATATAAAGTAGACTGAGCCCTGTCAAACCTTATATGCTCAAGGCCTCCTTCGTAATGCCTGAATTTTACTCCGGCTTTGCTTAATTTAAAGGCAGAGGGAAGCACATTCGATCCAAACAGGCGACTGGAATCCTGTCTCTTTTTATCACCCCTCTTTCTATTTCTATTTCTACCCCTGACACGGAGACTATGCTTTTTAAGCCATGTGAAAAGAGACCAGCCATTTGTAGGGCGTTGGACAACGCCCTTACGGGACATGCTATAAACTGTTGCATGGATGCAATGCAGGAGATGAAGTTTGCTAACTAAATCTGAATCTTCATTGGGCTGAATCCAGAATGGGGAATAATGAGAACATATTTGCGCAACAAAATCCTTAAATCTTTGATTTGGACCACCAATAAATTCATAGAGTGACTTTAAGGCCAAAAGTGGGATTTGATTTTCCAATTTGACGACATCTTTCATGACATCTAAATACAGACCTTTACCTGACCTGAGACCGTGGAATGGGCTGCCACCATCTGAATGAGATTTTTTTTATAAGATCGGCCATTTATATTCCGTTGACGATTGGCTACATGGTGTGCGAGGAAAACGAGGAGGAAAGAAGCATCCCTGAACATCATCATGGCGAAGGTCTCCTCGTTCAGATTTTGGAGAAATTGGGTATCCCCGTAGCAGTCCCTACAATCGTGAACCACCCCTCTGAAAAAATTGTCCTGCAAATCTGAAAGGCTACGGCCTTCTCGAACCGTTTGAAGTGGTGTGAAGAAATCAGGAGGAAGGTTACTCATGACTGCCCGTGCAATGACTTTAGATTTCTCGGATTCCATTTCAGCAAGGTGAGGTTTGAGAAGTGATAAGGCCCCATTGATATTACCTGAGGAGTGTAGGTCACATCATTTCCTTTCAGTGTTTTTGGCACCATGAAAATGCTCGCACGCCTTTTATCTCTTCCCACTTCTGAAACGTATGAATCCTGTCGGTTTCCTTCCAACCATTGAACAACGTGACTATTCTCAGTGTCCATGATCTTTCCAGCTTAGATCTGCTATAACTTGAACAGGATGGAGTGACGTCAAGCTTCTCGCATCTTTATAAAAGTCTCAGCCTCTTCAAGTTTCCTTGAGCATAGATGCTAACCTGTTACCCAAAAGTTTCCAGTAACCAAATCACCGTGTTCAGACGGTGTACATGCAGTCCAAGATATGTGAAAAAAATAATACGCGTAGGTGGAAATTATTAGCCTAGATTGTTGTGACGCCGGCTAAGTTGAATAACATAAAGATTGCTTCATATTTAATACTAAAGTAAGAGCACTTGAATACAATAATTGGAATTCATAACCCATATCGTTTTCGACACACGTCATTCTTTGTAATTTTGGAATACATTGAATGTATGCCATTATTGCTGATAAACATTTCATTACAAGGCTGGAGGAATTGGAGTGCTTTGCAAGATACCATTCATGTCAACATTGCCAGCCATCATGCCGTATGCCATTTTAACATGTTGTAGAGGCGACATTTTTCTTTCGTTTTATGTGGTGGAGGTTTTTAGTATACGAGTTGCTTGATTTAACATATATCAATTTAAATTTTATTTATCATTTAAAAATATCATTTTATTTTTATTTACTTCACTTTTCAACTTTCAAATCAGTATTTTTTTTTGTCAAAGTGAAAACTATCTAGGGGAGAGGGGCCCATAGTAGGGCAGCTTACCTATGAGAGTTTGAATTTCATAACATATGATTTCAAAAATTTCTAAATTTTGTATAGCAGTTTACTTGCCAACTCATCTACCTAAAAAAATTATTTTTAGGGTCACATCATCAAATATGATGCCACATCAGCATGTTTTTTGTAAAATTACATAGGGGCCCATAGTAGGGCACTAGGTACCCTGAACATGTTTGGTTGATGTGGCATAACAAAATTTGTCAGATTATGTACTTTTTGGAAAAAAGTGCTCTACAAGTGGATATTAAATTCTCTATTGTGGGGCCCATATATATCTACTTCTATCCCTACTACTGGTCCTTGCCCTACTATGGGCCCCTCTCCCCTAAGTAGTCTTAATCTAGTTCAAGGTCACTAGGGTTGGCTTTGACATTTTCAATTCAAATTTATATTTTATTGTTACTACAAGCCGACTCCATCTAACATTATTGTTATCCACCAATTCATGCATCAAAAAGTTCAATGTAGAACTTATATAAAAGGGCATCACCCCTATGCCATTTCCATCATGAGAGATCATTGATCATCACCTAGGGTTTATCGAGCACTAAAATTCACAAAATCACTATAATGTCTATCATAGCTCTCTCTTTACATCAATAAGAAGAATTACATCAATTCTTGGATTAGAAATATAAAAACCCTAATTCCTGAACTCAATCTATTACTCAAGCATGTGTTACACTTCGTCAATTATATCAAGTCTCAAGTCTTCACTATACCATTGCAGTGCATCAATGTTAGCTACTTAAGCAAATGTTGCATATGTTGTGTGTTGTGTCTTCCAATTTACCACTACACCTTCAAATTGATCATCATAGTTTAATTGCTATTAAGGAAGTCACAAGGAGTTCACATTGCTAGAGAAAAATTCAGCGGTACCATTTAATACCACCAAGTTTTTTATTTGCAAGTACAAAACCAAGAAAACCTTTTTTATGCAAGTATCAAGACCCTAATTTAAATTAAAGATCAAGGCCACCCAAAAAAGGTCAAGACTACCCTGAAGAGATTCAAGGTTTCCTCGTAGCCTTGATCCAAGTCTTCACGCAATTTTAGATTTCAAAAGGCACATTTGTCATAGTATATTCATCCTAGTTCAATCTCATATTCTAGGTATCTCCTTTCTATGTATTCTAGGTAAGCATTTACTATAGTTATTTTATATTTGTTCAATCCCAAATTTTGGTATGCATCTTAACTCAACTCCTTATCTAAATCAATATGATTAAATTTTTGATTGTTACATTTGAATAACCTAGATATTTATTATAAGGGCTTTCTATTCCTCTAAACATGACAACTACTTTTTGCATGGTTTATACAAAATTCCCCTATTTTGGTAAGCAAATCAAACATCCATGTGTAAAGCTTAAATTTTTATAATTTATAGCTTTCAAATTTTCTGGAAATTATCAATCTATCTAGTAATTATAATTGATAGAAGTCTACCTATAATTTTATACCTTGGTTTTATACCACTTTGCACAATTTTTATAACTGCAAAGTCATATTTCTCAAATTTGACCTATTTGACATAATAATCATCTCCTACTTAAAACCCACTAACCAATCACCACTACATATGATCTCATTAGCCCCTACCAATCACCATCATAGAATTTCCCCACCTAAGACTATGTTGCATGGTGTGACCTAGTCCTTGCACTTGACCACTTGATGCAACATAGTCCACTTTTTTCAAAGAGCACTTGAAAAACCTAAGAAACTATCTTACAATATATTGATTCCAAAGAGCATCCAAGGAGATAAATTTCATCAAGAAATATCATTACCACATCCATTATTACATTACATGTATTCATAGCATGTTTGGTTTTTCTACAAATTTGTACTACTTCCTAGAAGTTTGACTATGATTTGAGATAAATTACTTGGTTATCATTGTAAGAGTCACATAAAGAATCAAGATCTTAGGATCACATATATAACTAGAAATAACCTTCCACAAGAGAGCAAGAAAAAATTTCTTGATTATGAATGTAAATGATCATACAATGATATATATTGTACAAGAGAAGGCCACTTATATAGGCAAGGTGAGATGATAGGACAACATAAGATTATGACATGTGTCACAATCATATGACATAAGAGAAAAAGTAAATGAACTAAAGGATGGCTTAAGTAAACTTACATAATCTAGTGTTAATAGGACCTAGGAGGTAAACTAGCTAGGTAATATACCCTATTCACACCAACACCCCCCTTAAGTGTAACTTAGGGAGTAAAAAATACATGAATGAAAATATGCATCTATAGATGTTTTCTAGCTACAAGGCCAGGTTAGGTACCCATGTACAAGTAAATAAAAATAAAATATGGTAAAGTTAGAGAATATGTGTTTGATTTTGATGTTTGGAGATGATCCAATCATCGTATAAGAATAGAGGGCACTAAAGGAGAAATCAACAAATATTCTAGAGATCTATGTAGGTTTTGGAAACTATAGTAGAGGATATGACCTATCAAGAATTATTGTGATTCTTCACATGTGCAATTAATTGTGAGAAATTCTCTTCACCTCCTACAAGTGCTCATTTTTATCCTTACAATAATTACCCTACTCATATGATAGTGTCATTTGATTGTGAGGCTTTAAAATTTCTTGGATTTTCTCACCAAAATGAAGACTTCACTATGGTAGTTGTAGAACTAACATATGTACTTGTAAAGTGAGAAGATGATGGAAAAATTCTAAGGGGGGAGAAAAATGATAGTTAATGTTAGGATATTTCATTATCAAGCCTCTATTTGGTATATTTTAATCCAAGTAAATGCCATATATATATATATGATTCCTAAGGAATAGGTGTATGGTAGTAATGTGTGATAATGGTGTTAGAGATGACCTACAAGAATTCTAAATTAGGAAAGTGGGTGCAATACTTGTGTATGGAGGAGCAATAGCAGTGAAAGGTGCTCAAAGGATGTGTTAAAAGTATTAAATGGATATTCACCATGAATTTTTAATAGAATACTTAGAATCTATTGGTATTTAAATAGAAAAGTTTTCAATTTGATTAGATTTTCCAATTTGACGACATCTTTCATGACATCTAGATACAGACCTTTACCTGACCTGAGATCGTGGAATGGGCTACGGCCTTCTCGAACCATTTGAAGTCGTGTGAAAGAAATGAGGAAGCTTACTCATAACTGCCCGTGCAATGATTTTATATTTCTCGGATTCCATTTCAGCAAGGCGAGGTTTGAGGAAGTGATAAGGCCCCATTGATATTACCTGAGAAGTGTAGACCGCATCATTTCCTTTCAGTTTTTTTGGCACCATGAAAATGCTCGCACGCCATCTATCTCTTCCCACTTCTGAAACGTATGAATCCTCTCGATTTTCTTCCAATCATTGAACAACGTGAGCATTTTTAGTGTCCATGATTTTTCCAGCTTAGATCTGCTATAACTTGATCAGGATGGAGTAACGCCAAGCTTCTCGCTTCTTAAAAAAATCTCAGCCTCTTTAAGTTTCCTTGAGCATAGATGCTAATCTGATATATCAGCAAATCCTTGAGCATAGATGGTAACCTGTTACCCAAAAGTTTTCAGTAACCAAATCAACGTGTTCAGACGGTGTACATGCACTCCAAGATATGTGAACGAAACAAGATAAGGATCCACTCGAGCAAGTTTGTCAAGATACCATTTATGTCAACATTGCCGGCCATCATGGCTTATGCCATTTTAATATGTTGTAGAGGTGTATTTTTTCTTTTGTTTTATATTGTGGAGGCTTTAAGTATACGAGTTGCTTGATTTAACATATATCAATTTAAATTTTATTTATCACTTAAAAATATCATTTTATTTTTATTTAGGTCACTCTCAACTTTGAAATCAAGTATTTTCTTTGTCGAAGTCAAAATTATCTAATTAGTCTTAATCAAGTTCAAGGCCACTAGGGTGATTTTGATATTTTCAATTCAAATTTAAATTTTATTGTTACTAGAGACCGATTTCATCTAATGTTATTATTATCCACCAACTCATGCACCAAAAAGTTCATTGTACGACTTATATAAAAGGGCATTACTCCTAGGCCATTTCCTTCATGAGAGATCATTGACCATCACCTAACATTTATCGAGCACTAAAATTCACAAAATAATTGTAATCTCTATACAAGCTCTTGTTTTGCATCAAACAAAAGAATTACATCAACTCTTGCATTAAAAATATAAAAATCCTAATTCTTGAACCCAATCTATTACTCAAGCATGTGTTACACTTTGTCAATTACATCAAGTCTCAAGCCTTCACTATATCATTGTGGTGCATCAAAATTAGCTACTTATGTAAATGTTGCATATGTTGTGTGTTGTGTCTTCCAACTTACCAGAACCAAGTTTTCATTTGTACCTTTTAGTACCACCAAGTTTTCTATTTGGAAGTACAAAACCAAACAAACCTTTTTGTGGAAGGATCAAGACCCTAATTTAAAGTAAAGATCAAGGCCACACAAAAAGGGTCAAGACTACCCTCAAGAGGTTCAAGGTTTCCTCATAGCCTTGATCCAAGTCTTTACACAATTCTAGATTTCACAAAGCACTTTTGTGATAATCTATTCATCCCATAATTCAATCTCATATTCTAGGTATCTCCTTTCTATGTAGTCTAGGTACACATTTATTATAACTATTTTATATTTGTTCAGTTCTAAATTTTGACACACGCATCTTAACTCAATTCTTTATCCAAATCAATATGATTAAATGCTTGCTTATTAGATTTGACTAACCTAGATATTTATTATAATGGTGTTATATTCCTCTACACATGTCAACTAGATTTTGCATGGTCTTTTAGACACATAAAAACATCTAACACATTATTTCTAAAATCATCACTTCCTATCATTATTACTCATCACCTTTTCCATATCTGTTAATTAAATATTTTCTAATTATTTGATTAGACTAACCTATTTCTCACATTAATAAAATATTTTTTAATTATTTAATCATTTCATCATTTTTTCCCCCATTACCTTTAATTATTTAATTATCTAATAAATTAAATTATTTTCCCTCATCCACTAAATTTTTTAATTATTTAATTAAATATCATGCATTCTTCCTTGTCCACAAGATTAAAGATTTTTTAAATATTTAATTAAAGAATCATGCGTTCTTTCTTATCCTCATTGTAGCTAATTATTTCTCCAAGATTAAATACATTATTTATTTAGTTGCACATTCCTTCAAATTTATTTCCTAATAAAAGCATATCCTTTCTTTATTCTTACAAAAATCTAAATTTAGTATTATTTTCCTAAAAATATGGAGTGAACTTTAGTTCAATTCACTCCATCTTTTTATGCAAGCTCATGCACAAATTCATGATCTATCATCCATCTTCATTCATTGATCTCACATTCTGAAATTCTATAAATCAAACATCTTTGATCATTCATTCTCTCCTTGAAATTTGCATCAAGTCTCCTTGGATTAACATCCAAGTTCTATAGTACATCATCATCAATCTTGCTTTTGCACAACTAGATTATGCTAAGGTTATGAGCAATCCACATACATACTTCAAAAATCATAATATTATACTTTTGATAGTGGAGTGAGGCTAGACATCTTTCAGGAGAGTTAAAGTAGGTCAGATAAGTTTAATTTAATTTATGTTCTCTTTGATTACTCTGATTTGAATTGTGCACACACTTTATCAATAATAGATTTATTCATTCATTGGATTTATGATTATTGATTAGATTTTGATTTACTATTGAATCCTTTGAATACATTGACAATATTTTTATTCATATTCCGATAGATTTAACATTCAATTTAATTTTCTTGATATTTTTAGATTAGAGGTTTAATGACAGTTTAACCTAGATCGACACTTTTGATATGCATATTGACACTTTTGACATATTTCGATGCTTTGATGTTATAACGATGCTCTTGAAATACAAAAAACTTTTGAAATATACTGCAACACATCTGAGTACATTGATGCTCTTGAATACATAGTGACACTTTTTGAAATATATGACACATCTAAATGCATTGACACATCTAAAATTTATAATGATGCATTTGTAATAAACCGACACATCTGAAATTTATAGCAACATATTTGAGATAAGTTGACGCATCTGACTATTAAATGATGCATTTGAAATTCACAATAATGCATATATAACCTAATTGACATCAAGAGATGGAACCCATTAATTTTTTTTTAAGCCAAAGGCTAGAAGCCTATAGATTATATTAATAATAATAGGTAATTACAATAAGTAGAGCATAGTCTAAATGGATATGATCCACGAAATCCCCATTATTTCTATTACCTATAAACCAGCCCCTATTCAGCTATTGATAATAAACTATACATAATATCTGTACCAAATTCAAAATTTAAAGTTTATATCATAAGACTTGAACTACTTAGAACTAAGAGTGAAAATTCATACTATACCCCCATACATGGACCTTGGACCAAATTCTCCCCTTGGTCTTCCTGCACTGCTACATTCAAGTTTGGAATATGTCCCTACACCCTTTGCACTCTTTGACCTACTGCCAACTCCCTTGGTACTAGCCTTTGAGGACATACATGTGATCTCAGGAAAGAAATAGCATTGAATTTCTTCTTAAATTTATTCACTGTCTCCCCTCCTATTTCAAACTGATAATGATTGAGAGACACATAGAGATAGCTCAACGTATCATTCATGAAAAACTTCTTAAAAATTTCATACATGTTTGCATAGCGTTGCTTATGAAGATAGTGTTTTGGAAACAACCCACCTACATAACCCTCACCTTGGAAAAAGTCATATTGCTGCAAATTGTGAAGTAGCAATTTTTTCTCCAAATATATTTCTTTTACCAGCTTCACTGCAATATCTTGCAGTAATTGTATATTTTGTACTAGGTCGACCACATTAGAAATGAAAATGGATAGAAGATTGGAGGAAAAGAATAATCATTGAGATTTTTTGTGCAACACTTCTTCCCCTATCAAAGTCTTGACACAACTTAAGATAGTGGAGCAATTTACCTTGAAGACTTGTTGTAGCTGGTCTTCTATACGCTTTGAAAACAACATCTCCCACAGACGGATTGAAAACTTGACCCTATAATTCCTTGGATAATGCTCCATTTCGTCACACCCTCCTTCCAAGAATAGTTGAAAAGATAATTGCAACCACCCTTCTGCAATCACATTGGCTAAGAATGCAGATGCTCACATTTTATTTTATAGAAGCCCTTGTTGATGTCAAAGCAATGATGAGAAAGTTCAGAATACATGTTTAAATGCCACTATTCACACATTTGAAACTGAGAGAACTTAATGAGGAATAATTACCCAGTACTACATATACATGTTGAAGCCAACATTGATCCATCTTGACACGCTAAGGGATATCAACACTTCCCAATAGATCTTGGCAAGATAATATCCCACTAACCAATGCACTCCTTGCTAAATTAGTTATTTCTATTTTACATTCCCAGGCACTACTAACTCGTGGATGGCATGCTCCAAAAATAGAAATTTAGCTCTCAGTAGAAATGACAAGATGCACATTAAATTGCCCACATCAGAAAATTATAGAATTCATGCGAATCCTTGTGAAGTAAAGATGAGAAATCTTTGTACCTACAAAAGAAAGCACATTATGTTAGATTAAAAATCATCCCTCTACTGACAACGGTTCCACTGCTTGACTAACGAAATTTGTCCGATGCATTGTACCATTAACACCACAATTTTCGCCAACTATCAACTGATTTATTAGGTTTTTTAATTACAATATGCACCTTATTCCACCATTACAAACAAATTCTAATTTCCCCTTCCACGAATGCTTTAATCCTTTTCTTCACACATGTCCAAATTTTTGGCTTCGTGCATAGCTATTTCAATTATTTGTGGGTATGCTTGCAACTAAATATCATTGAACAAGGCAACTTCTTTTCCCTCACATCCCATATTTTCCAATTTGTCTACCAAGCTAGTCCCCTCACGATATGTATACAAAATGATAAATGATTAAAATTTATCCAACAAGTCCAAAAATCTCTACAAAATCTAATTTAAACTCCAACACTGAACCTTCCTTTCCTTGCAAGCATTTACAACTATTAAGGAATCCCCTTCCACATGTATTTTTGAAATTCCCAGATTTAGGGAAATTTCCAACCCTCGCAAAATATAGCCTGAGCTTTAGCTATATTGTTAGTTCCTATTGAAAGTTGATATGAACCTGATGCAATTACAGTTCGCAATGAGTCTTGAATGAAAATACCTACCTCTGAAGCTCTCAGATTCCCTCTCAATGCACCATCAAATTTGAGCTTTAAGAAATCAGAGTATGGATGCTTCCATTTGATTTCTTTTTTATTCACCTTCATGTTGCTATTTTGATGTAAACTCCCTACAAAAGGAAATACTATTTTTTTCTAGTTTTTCAAGATGAAGTCATCCCAACTTGTGTAAAGAGAAGAAGTATTCTTGTACTTAAGAACATATTTGTTAACAAATTTTGAGATTACACTTTCAATTTTAGCTTTGATGACCTCAACTAAAGAAGATGTTTTTCTAAAGATACGCAAGTTACATTCCCACCATATATTCCATATTACTAGAGATGGAATAACCTGCCGAATAGAAGCAAAGAAAGAGGATTTATAAAAGAGTTTCCAACTCTAAAACATATCCCAAATTGTGTTTGGAAAGGAATTATATAGATGCAATTTTCCCTTTACAAACATCCAACACTCTTGTGCAATATTGCATTGTACAAGCAGGTGATCTACATTCTCCAACTCTTCTTCGCACAACGAACATTTAAAAAGCTCAACTATCTTCAACTTTGTTAAAAAGTCACTTGTTAGAACCCTCTTTCTTAGTGCTAACCATGCCAAACTCCCAACTTTTGGAAGAATTTTATTATTCCAACAAAATGAGAAACCTCTCTATGTTCACAACTGACTCCTTTGAGTTTTAAAGCTTTATATCCTTGCTTCATTGAATAAGAACCTACTTTCAATGGAGCCCAAAGAATCCTATCACACTTCCCAAAAAGGAACACAATTCTACTATATATAATGTCTTGAAGTAATGAAAAATGATTAACAGAGAGTGATTAATCTAAGCACTTCTTCCAAATCACTTTACCCATTAGGCCTTATGTTAAATGTACATAGTCCAAAAAATTTGCACCCCATTTTAATTTTAGGACATCCAGTATTGGCTATAATTCTGGAATATTTTGCAATGGATGCTTGTCATTCCACGATTCTTCCAAAAAATTCACACTTTGCCCATTATGAATTTCCCATAGTAACGTATGAAGTAATGACAGTCCTACAAGATACAAGAAAATTCCAAATGGCTGAACCTTTTGGCAGATTTGAGATGGTGAGAATTCTCAAGGCGCTTGTATCATCTAGGTACTTACCTTGCATTAACTTACACCACTTCGCTTCTGGCTTTGTATACATTTTCTAGGCTAACTTAGCCCAAAGTGCCTTATTCCTGACTGAAATATTATGTATCCCTACACCTCCTTGTGTTTTGTCTAATGCCATACTTTCCACTAATATTAAAGGTACCTTTTTTTGGTCATTCATTTTACTCTTCTAGAGAAAGTTCCTAATAATTCTCTCAATTTCTAAGATAATTGACTTTGGAGCTTTGAGTACTGCCGAGAAATAGTTTGGAATTATAGATAATACAAAATTTATTAACAAAATTCTACCTGATAATGATAACCACCATGCCTTCCACATTAGAATCCTTTCCTTTAATATTTTTATCACTTTGACCCAATACACAGCCTCATTTGAACCCTTGAAAAAAGGAATGCCTAAATACGCACATGGAAATTCCGCTTGTTGGAACCCCAAAACTTTAACTATCTTTTTCTTTATGGCCTCTTTCATGTTGAAAACATATATTTTGGATTTGGAGGCATCGACTTTCCGACTTGAAAGAAATTTTACAATTTTGATGGTTGTAGATAGAACAAATAATCTAGGCATTTTAATTGCAGGTATAGAACAAACATAAAACTTGCAAAGTAGTCATAGCAAGCAACATAGTAGCCATGAAAAAAGATATTAAAACCCATGGTTTTGAGCAATACGTGTCTAGAAATTCACTCCACAATATTTTCCAGGTGTAAGCCTTGAGTCTGTTTCTGACATCATTAATAGGTTTAGAGTATGGTTTCCATGTAGAGTTGTTCAACCTTCTCACAATCTTCACCATCTTCTCATCACCCCCAACCCAGTTCACAAGGGTTCCATTTTTTCTCAACAACTCTGCATCCTCGTAGCCTTGAGTCAGCTCCTCCAATAGACGAACAAAACTAGTAACGGCGTTTTCTTCATTCTATGATGAACACAACTCAAAGGCTATCAAGTTTCTAATGATCGTCTCTGTCAAAATACCAATCTTCAACACATAAAGATATAAAGTAGACCGGTCCTTTTCAAACCTTATATGCTCAATGCCTCCCTCATAATGCTTGAATTTTACTCCGGCTTTGCTTAATTTTAAAGCAGAGGGAAGCACATTCGATCTAAATAGGCGAGTGAGATCTTGTCTCTTTTTATCACCCCTCTTTCTATTTCTATTTCTATCTTTGGCACACAGACTATGGTTTTTGAGCCATGTAAAAGGAGACTAGCCAGTAGTAGGGCGTTGGCCAACCCTCTTATGGGACTTGTTATAAATTGTTGTATGGATGCAATGCAAGAAATGAAGTTTGCTAACTAAATGTGGATCTTCATTGGGTTGAATCTAGAATGCGGAATAATAAGAACATATTTGAGCAACAAAAGCCTAAAAGATTTGATTTGGATCACCAATAAAATCATAGAGTGAATTTAAGGCCAAAAGTGAGATTTGATTTTCCAATTTCACATCTTTCATGACATCTAAATACAGACCTTTACCTGACCTAAGACTGTGGAATGGGTTGTCGCCATCTGAATGAGATTGTTGTTGATTATGTCGACCATTTTTATTTTGTTGATGATTAGATACATGGTGTGCGAGGAAAAGGAGGAGGAAGGAAGCATCCCTAAACATCATCATGGTGAAGGTCTCCTTGTTAAGATTTTGGAGAAATTGGGCATCCCCATAGCAGTCCCTACAACCATGAACCACCCCTGCAAAAAAGTTGTCCTCTGACAAATCTAAAAGGATATGAACTTCTTGAACCATTAGAAGGGGTGTGACAAAATGAGGATGAAGGTTAATCATAACTGCTCGTGCAATGATTTTAGATTTCTTGGATTCCATTTTAGCAACGTGAGGTTTGAGGAAGTGATATGGCCCCATTGATATCACCTGCGGAGTGTGGATCACATCATTTCCTTTCAATTTTTTTGGCACCATGAAAATGCTCGCATGGCTTCTATCTCTTCCCACTTCTGAAACGTATGAATCCTCTTGATTTTCTTCCAACCATTGAACAATGTGACTATTCTCAATGTCCATGATCTTTCCAGCTTAGATCTACTATAACTTGAACATGATGGAGTAACACCAAGCTTCTCACTTTTTTATAAAAATATCAACCTCTTTTAAGTTTCCTTGAGCATAGATGCTAATCTGATATATCAGAAAATCCTCGAGCATACATGGTAACTTGTTCCCCAAGAGTTTTCAGTAACCAAATCACCATGTTCAGAGGGTGTACATGCAGTCAAAGATATGTGAATAATATAATGCATGTAGGTGGAAATTAGATTGTTGGGATGTTGCCTAAGTTGAATAACATAAAAATGGTTTCATATTTAATTAGTCGATAGGGTATTTTGTTTGAAGTTTCTGCTATGAATTGGATTTGTTAGTGGTGGGGGTGTCCCGACTAGCGGGGAGGTAACCGGGTTTTTTTTTTGTGGCGACATGGACCTTAGTAATTACGTGGGTTGGTGGTGCTGGAGAATGTTGTCCTGGATATGAGGAAGGTGAATGGTAAGAATTTTCATGTCGTTGCACGATGGCGGCGAACAAAGTAAATGCAATATTGAATGTTGGCATGGGGAAAATATACTTTGATGAAGTTGTATTGTCGAAAGATCCATTTTGGTGTTGGTTTGATAGTAGGCTATTGTTAAATTCATCACGTTCCACTCCATTTTTTAGCAGGTTAGATGGTTTTAAAACTATTGGACTACAAAATCTGTAAGTCGTTTTGCATGGGTATTTTGCATAAATGATTAATTTATTGTTTATGTCTTTCGTTCTCTACTTATTTTTTGTTTTGATAATAGGTTTAGGGGTTTCAACACTAATGTGTTGTGTAATGTGCGAGGAAGTCTATTGATTAAGTTGCATTGTCGAAAGAGCCATTGTGGTGTTGGTTTGATAGTGGACTATTGTAAACATCGTCGCCTATGGTTCACTGGTTTGTTTCATAGTAGACTATTGTAAAAATCTTCGGCTTCTGCTGCTTTTTGTGGCAGATTGGAGGGTTTTAAAACCATCGTTCTATGAAATCTATAAGTTGTTTTACATGGGTGTTTTGTATAAATTGTTTCTTAATTGTTTATGTTAAAACTGTTGTTATTCAAAATTTGTAAGTCATTCTGCATGGATGTCTAGCATTATGGTTTTGTGTGGATGGAGAAATTGAAGTTGAATCTTTTTTGTTTCGTCAAAAAATATGGGTAGGGTTTGTAATTTTTTTGTTCTTGGTTTATTGTTTGTAGTTATCCCTGAACATCTTCGGCCTTATACCCATTACCATAGGAGGAATTGTAGTTAAATCTAGGTTCTTTCATAAAAAATATGGTTAGGGTTGGTAATTTTATTGCCCAATTGTAGATTAAGATAGGAGTGATTGTATATATATGGATATGTAGAGGGTTTGTTATTTGTTTGAAGTTTCTGACGATATTTTTGTTAGCCGAGTTGTGAATGGGATTTGTTGTGTAATAGTTGTTTTACAATTTGTCTCTTTCTCTGTAATATTTAATTCCAACCAATGTAGCTCAGATTTTTTGTGTAATGTGTGAGGAAGTATATTGATTAAGTTGCATTGTCAAAAGAGCCATTATGGTGTTGGTTTGATAGTGGACTATTCTAAAAATCATCGTCTACAGTTTGTTGGTTTGTTTGATAGCAGATTATTGTAAAAATTGTCGGCCTCAGCTCCGTTTTATGGTAGATTGGAGGGTTTTAAAACTGTCGTTTTGTGCAATCTATAGGTCATTTTACTTGGGTGTTTTGTATAAATGGTTTATTTATTATTTATGTTAAAACTATTTTTCTCCAGAATTTGTAAGTCATTTTCCATGGATTTCTGTCGTTATGGTTTTGTATGGATGGAGAAATTGCAGTTAAATCTTCTTTGTTTCATTAAAAAATATGGCCAGGGTTTGTAGTTTTCTGGTTCCTAGTTTATTGTTTGTAGTTATCTTTGTGTAACTTTGGACTTATACCCGTTCCCATAGGAGCAACTTTAGTTAAATCTTGTTTCGTTCATAAAAAAATATGGTTAGGGTTAGTAATTTTCTTGTGCTCAGTTTACTATTTTAGTTTATTGTGTGTATCTTTGCCATTAGATGCATTAACATAGGAGAGATTGGAGATTAACATAGGAGTGATTACATATATATAGATATGTAGAGTGTTTGTTATTTTTTTAAAGTTTCTGACGGGATTTTCGTCATTCGAGCCATGAATAGCATTTGTCGTGTAATTGCTCTTTTACAATTTCTCATGGAAGAAATAAGATTTAATTGCAATTCCTGCACCTGCAAAGAGTGATAATCTTTGTGAGGTCTCCAAAATGAGTTTAACCTCAAAGAAATGAACATATAACAAGAAGACATTAACAATAAATTAATCATCTATGCAAAACACCCATGTAAGAAAGAGTATAACCCCACAAACTGCATTGAAAATTCAAGCTACATCACCTCACACTAAATATTATAGAGAAATAGAGAACTTGTAAAAGAGGTATTAGAATAACACTAATGTAGCTTGGATTCTCAATTAAGCCTGTATATATATGTGTGTGTGTGTATGTATGTATATATATACATGTATGTATGTATATATATATACGTGTGTAGATATGTATATATGCATAAATATATGTATGTATGTTTTACTAATAGCTTCATTATAATTTCCCCATTTTTGTATAATACTGAATGCTAGATAATGCAGCTCCTTTTATACAATTACTCTATTTGTTAGGAGGCTACAAAGATTGTGGGCACCAAAGTGAAATCAAAACCCTGGTAGCTCAGTCAATGTGCAAATGTATATATGCAAGCATAGGAATAAATTATGTAGCCACTCACAATCTATACCATCATCTTTGTAAGGATTTGAAGTTAGATCAATTAGAAAGATACCAAGGGTCTAATTGTACAAAATGTGTATAGCAGCATAGATGCATAGAGTATATATATGTGTCTACATATGTATATATATGTATGTATATATATGTATGTATATGTATGTATGTATATACACACACACACACATATATGTACACATATATATACATATATACATGCATATATTGTAAATTTGAGCTGCATTATTTGGCATTAAATATTATAGAAAAATAGGAAAATTGTAAAAAAACTATAAGGAAAACACTGGAAAATGACATACATCTAATTCTTAAGTACCAACCTACTAGCTCTTATAGTTGTTGCATAGACTGCTTGTCTTGCATTAATATGTTGCATGATATTCTCTTTCCCATTATCCACCTTTCACATAATGTGCATATTTTTGGATAGGCCCTTGCTTGGGATGTGAGTGAGTTTATCTCTATCCATCTTTTGCCTTATACTCGTTACCATAGGAGCAATTGTAGTTGAATGTTGTTTCTTTTCTCAACAAATATGGTTAGGGTTAGTATTTTTATTTCTTCCCATTTATTATTTTGGTTATCTGTTTGCATCTATGTTGTTGGACACATTAACATAGGACCAATTGCAGATTATGAACATGTTGGATATAAAATTAGTTTGGTGGTTGATAAGTGTTATTGTTTGTAATATCTATTTTATTTGTTCAATTTATCTATTTGAATTTTTCGATGGGTTCTTCATTGGCTTAACCGTGAAGAGGATTTGTCATGCAATAGCTCTTTTACAAATTCTCTATTTGTCTACAAAATTTAGAGCTAGGCAATGTAGCTCGAATATTTGATTAAGCCTGTGTCATTGTAGGCAGGTTGTGCAGATTATTGGTACTCATTGGCTTTACGGATTTTATTTAATATGGGTTTGGTGCCAAAGAATGTAGTTTGAAATTTGAATTGACAAACCAAGTCTTACAGAGCCTACTTGTCTTATACGAATATGTTTAGTGTGGGTTTCTGGTCCTTTGTGATTTAGCTATGATTTTTAAGTGTTCTTTTAATAGTTATTTTACAATTTCCCTATTTTATCTATAATATTTAGTGGAAAATAATGTAGCTTGAATTTTCAATTGAGAAACCAATTGTTACATAGAAATTGGTGTTACACCTTGTCTAGATAGTGATAGAATTATAGGTAGAGATGCCTATAGCTAATTTTCATCATAAGGTTTAGTACATTTTATACAATTCTCTATTTGTGTTCAATAGTTATAGTTAGCAAAGGATGTAGGTTGAATCTTTTATCAATATGTTTCAGATTTTGTTATTTGTCTATAAGTTTAAAGAAATGGGCATGGTATTTTTTTACATAAAAAGATTTAGGATCACATCATATAATTATTGTCATAACCTAATAAATAACAAATGATTGGAAACTGACACTTAACATATTCATACAACAAATAGGCAAATCATAAAAGAACTATTAGGAAAACACTCAAGCACAACATATGTCTAATTCTTGAGTATCATCCTGATAGCTCTTACAACTGTTACATATATTGCTTGTGTTGTACCAATATGTTGCATGATA
This sequence comes from Sequoia sempervirens, assembly GCA_007258455.2. Lineage (NCBI taxonomy): Eukaryota > Viridiplantae > Streptophyta > Pinopsida > Cupressales > Cupressaceae > Sequoia > Sequoia sempervirens. The sequence goes on from VDFB02281492.1 coordinate 1,060,866,082, forward strand.
TTATTTTTCCCTCATTTGTTTGAAGCTCCCTATAACAAATTGCTAATTGTTGTTTTTTTTTTTTGTAAGGGGGTGATCCCACAATAGTGGTTATACAATTTAATTGGCCAAACTGGACACTGGACAATTTTTTTTTTTTAACTAAATCTTCACATTCGAGCACCTATAGCGGTTAAACCGTGAGGAATTTGAAGATGATGCAAATTAGAGTCTTGTCACATTTTGTCTGTAGATTGTAAAAATATTTTTTTCAAAATTTTTGGAATCAGATTGCACTTCTTTTTCCATCTCCCACAAAAATTGGTTTTTTTCAAAAAACAACATTTTTAAAAAGTGACGCCACCGTATAACTTATAACTTTTTTTCCTTGAAAGATAAAATTCTAATTTTTCGAATTTAGATTTGTAACTCCGATATATAGTGCTTCCACTTGGTTAGATAGTTTTTATTGAATATTTTTTTCTTTAATCAAGTTTCAAAGTCAAATAAATTACAATTCAGACATAACACGACCGTATAACGCATAACTTTTACTGTATGTATCGAAATTTTTTTTTTTTTTTGTTGGATCAAGGACTCCAATATCTGGTGTACTCATATTTAATTTTTTTTTTTGATAATATTCTATATTTCCACGTGTGCAGGACAAAGAGTTTTGTTTTTGGTGAAAAACCTATATTTAATAAAACTTAAAAAATAAATAGATAATATAATCAAAACATATTAAAATTATATTCGTTGGATAGCTCGTTTTGAGGGCAACCTGATGATAGTTGGGTTTTTGAGATCTCCATTTTCATTCTAAAATTGAGCTTCGAAGTGCAAAATTCTGAGAAATTTTGGTCCCTGAGAGGATGTGGGTGCAAATAAGTGGGTTCGGTCGAACAAAAAAAAATATTCGGTCGAATGGGGGTTCGACTGAACCATGGTTCGACCGAACCCATTTAACATACAATAAAAAAATAGATTTGAAAGGGGTTCGGTCGAACATTCTAAACATGTTTGGTCGAACCACATCTATTAAAAATTAATTTTTAATATTAATATAAATATAAATGATATTCGTTTTAAATTATGACTTGAGAGAGAGAGATATGGAGGGAGTGGGAGAGAAAGGGAGAGTGGGGGTAGGAGGGAGATACTTGAGAGAGAGAGAGGGGGGAGGGGAGAGAGATAAAGGAGTGGGAGAGAGATAAAGGGTAGGGGGTATA
>VDFB02281492.1:1060867392-1060999282 GCA_007258455.2 Sequoia sempervirens
ATCTATAAAATTCTCTAATTTTTAATCCAAATACATAAAAAACACTATTTTTAAATCAAAATCCATTACAAACATTCAATTTTCATCAAAATTCATACTAAACTCAATGTTTTCATAAAAAATCTATCAAAAACCCTATTTTGAAAAAATCAACTAAAATTACACAAATCTAATTGAAAATTTGATTAGAGCAAACAAAAATCAAGAATCTAACCTTTTGAAGATGGATTTGCACCAAATCAGATATCTGATTTGTGGAATTAACTTTTCATTGTGCGCCCGCCGCGGTTAAGCAAATGTGAAATGAGATTGAGTTTTAATCGGGCCGATATGGAAATATATATGTGTGTCACAAATCGGATATCCGATTTGGAAATCTAGGTTTGGGCTTTGCTTCGGTAGTGTGTACTGACACCCAAGCCACATAAAGTCAACTCGGCATTTTCGCATTTTTGAGTCGATGAAACACGTAATTTTTTCTCCATTGCCAGTTTTTGGCATACCATGATCCTGCACATGCCCGGTACACTTAACAATTAGTGGGCATGTGTGGAGGATCATATTTTTATTTTTGCAAGTTCACAAATATATTTAGGCATTGCCCACCACAACATCATAACATTATTGTCTATTTCATTGACCACATATTTTATTTTGAAAAGAATGAATCATAAAGGTTCACAAGTACACCAAATTATGTGGAAAAATGTAAGTGATAAAGGTGTGTAACAGTGTGGTCCCATGGAGGGGGGCTTCCTTAAAATCTAGAGTAGATTCTGCTTAAGTTTTTAGCAGATTTTTTTTTAGCTGGTGGTCCCATGAATATTTGCAAGCTTCAAATTTTTGGTAGGCTGGTGGTGGAATGGTGGTGCTGTCAATAAAAAAATAATAAATAAACAACATTTCCCTTGAAAATTGTGACAAGTGGCAGGAAAGTACTCTTAAGCAGGTGGAGCAATTTCTAGCCCCCCACAATCCCACCAGCTAAAATTTTCAACCACTTGCTTATTTGGGAGAAAAAGATTACATTTAATCTTATAGCAGTTTTTTTTTCCCATGAGACCACCCACTTCTGTGAAAATAGGAGCCCAAGCCCCCCCATGGGACCATACAATAATTCATACTTTTACGTGCCTTCATTTTGAACCACTTTTCATAGGTCATAAATGTATAGTCATATCACTCAAATTTATGTATTTGGTGTACTAATAGAATCCTACCTAATAACACACTATCCAATCATCATTGACCTCAATCTTCATAAATTACCATTCACGGGATTTCCTCCTCTAGACTATGTTGCATGGCACAACCCGATCCTGAAAATGAACCGTGTGACAAAATATAATGTACACTTTTTACAATTTAAATTTCTCACACTCAAGAAAAAGGTTCTATAAGTTATTCATAGTTGTGTTGGTTAACATGCTCGAAAAGTATCAATTTGAATTATTAAGAACATATTTATAGGTATGTGTTGTGTTTTTTGAAGCTAAATCTACTCACATATTTTTTTGAGGCTACTCCTCTTCTATGATGTGGGGGTTAATTATATATAATTTTTTTATTTAATGGGATTTTCCCCTTTTAGGGTTGGAAATAGCTTAATCTTGGTTTGCATCTTTCTCTACTTTGGCATCTTATCCTTTCTCATAATTTTTGGATGATATGGAAGAAGTGAAACAATAAAATTTTCAAAGATAGGAAGATTGAGTGTTATATTGACATCTAATTGAAATGAAGGAAAATATGGGCTTCCCAAAATGGAAAGGTAAGTCCAAAGGATGGAAATAGACCATATCTTCCTCAATTCATTAGGAAATGAGATTCTCACTATGAATTGATTATAAACCCTTAGGTGAATCAATTCATTGTGAGAATCTTCATATTCCCTTATGCTTGAAGGACGGGGGTCAAGGTCAAACAACACTTTGGGGAGAAAAAATAAAAATAGCAAACCAACTCCAAAATGCAATCTATCAATTGGATCTTGAAGTTTAAGCATAAAAATGAGAGAAATAACAATTTTTTTGGAAAATATGAGAGGGAATAACACTATGCCCCTATCATAAAAAGTAGTTTCTACAAGCCTATCAAGGACTCATTTTCCCATGGGTGAATGGGTCTAGGTCACATTTTCTGGAAATCACTGAATTTGAAATCTAAGCCTGAAACCTGCACTTCTTTCTTGTAGCTTTTAACCTTTGCTCCTGGATCCAAATTTGTGGCAAATATGCAAAATAAAATTTGTTGTTTGGTTGTGGATGGGGGTTTGCTTTGGTCAAACCCCTAGTTTGGTAATTAAACCTTGATGAAAATAATAGATCTAAAACATGGTTCAGTGTGTAAAAGCCCTAATATTAATAGTTTTTAAGATCATAAGATCTTAAATGCAAAGAAACCCCATTCAAATGTGTTAGAATAGGATCCCTAAATGAAACAATGAATAGTGACGAAGACCTACTTTGGGAGATATCAAATCACCCTAATAGACCATAAATCTGAATATACTTTCCTTTAGGCAGAATGTAGAATGATAATAGAAGATGGAACCACTTAGGAAATAGGTCATTAGGCTTGGTTGAATGACTTGGTGCATCTCCCAAAACCTAGAATCCATTATGATCCTCCATAGGAATCTATCATCAATCTTTGACAACACTTGATCTTGTTGACAAAATGAGCTTGAAGACCTACAAAAAAAATAGAATGTTGTTCCAAGACTTCACTTTTGAATGCTTGATTGATTTATCCTTTCCATTGAATGAAAATGCTTGTGATATCATGTGAATCTCTTGCTTGTCTAGTGAAAAATGATTGAAAGACTTAGCTTTATATGATTGCTTTCTAATTTCTTGTTTATTAGATCCTAAAATCTGACACTTAGAATTTGAATTTAGGACCTTGAAATGCTACCAAAAGCATGTTTAAATTTGAAAATGGGAACTTAAGGAGGACCCATTCGCCTATGGGTGAATGGGTCATGACCTAAAATTTCAGGACTTAATTTATTTCTAGGCATTAAATTAATTATTAGCATTTATTCAATAAAGGTTATAGTGTTGGGAAATAAATAAAATAGGCCTTGAGATGCATAATAAGGGGTATTACCTGGGCCCATTAATGAGGTTTAAAAATTCATAAATGAGAGGTCACTAAAATAGGTCCAAATTAAGTGCGAAATTATACTTTCTCTTAGAAAGGAGTACAATTTTCTACATTACATTTGGCCCCCACTTTAGCAACCATATGACACTACATGTATATGCAAGCTAAAAGAATTTGAATAAAAAGGATACGCATATGGATTCATTCGCAAATAGGGAGAATGAAACTCCCACTGTAGCTATTTGCGAAACCACAATATTAGGAACCACATCTTGCAACATCGATTCATTAGTTGTTCAAAATTACTCTTATCAAACTTCTACATCAAATTCGAGGGTAAATGTATGCCCCCTTGATACCTCTTGCTTTATTGAGGTGGAATCAGTGTAGCCATGAAACCACATCAAATTACTTGGTTTTGATGATGTAAACACTTACAATAGGGTATTGCATTTACAACACCACATATTGATAGGAATTAGGTTAGATCGAGGATAGAATCATGAATTCAATGAAACAAATGGCATAAAAAAAGGAGTTCACTAACCCCCAATATGTTGATTTGAATAAAATACACTAATAAAATATACTTTTCTTTACTAGGGTTTAATATATATGAATGGAAATGAAAATTTTATCTATCATTTAAACATTTACCTTTTGCAATTTTACCTTGGTGTAGAGTGATCGAATATGCCTAGCAGATGAGCATACAAGCCTCTGAGAGTAGATATTTTGCATGACAAGGTAGCACGGGGCGAGCTCTGGCATATGGTAAGTGGATTTTGGTATGCTTTTTCTTCGCACTCATGTATTTATAATACTTTTTTTTTCATTTCTATAACCATTGATGCCACAACATATGTATCTACGATCAACACAGAGTGTTGCCAGACCTAGAGATAGTTGTCACCTCACTATTTATGATCACTACAGTGATTCAAAGGACGAGGACCATGACATGCCCCTAGTATTTGATGCTGATGACATAGATGCCATAGTAGCCTACGAGCAGTGATGGATTGGAGCACAAATTTCTCATGTCTTTCCCAGGCATCACCCTGCAGGTCATGCATGACCTCTCTTAGGTCCTATAGATGATAGGGATGATGAGGAGATTGATAGAGATACAAATGATGAGGGCATAATACTAGATATATTTCTTGATGATGATGATGAGGAGGAGGACATCCAACCGATGAGTGATGATCCTGATTAGATAGAGGAGGCCCCAACAAGCCTCAAGAGGAGAGAGCCACCTCCTACTCGGGTTAGTAGAGCATAGTTAGCGGTTGCAACAGGGTCCAGCATTCATGAGTGTGGGGAGGCCAATGATAGCGAGCCTTCCACACTTCCTACACATGAGGGATCCATTGTTACATGATTATACCTTGGCTAGTAGGTTGGAGACCCAATGATGATGTGTTATTTATGCTTTTACTATACTTTTATGCTTATGTATATGATTTGTATATATATCATGATGTGTACTAATATCTTTTATGATTTTTATCTTGTGGGGTCCACGTAAGAGTGGTGTGGTCTCTATTAGTGGGTGACCACGGAGATGGTGCCTCCTTTCCCCCCATACAAGGATACACTGTCAGAGTACATGCCCCCATATTTTGTAGGGCAACATGTGGATTTCTTCAAGCCAGTTGCAAGAATGAGGGCATCATATGAGAGCATGACTAGCCGTGTTGACCTAGCTGAGTCTAGGGAGGAGAAAGTTACAAAGTGGCTCTTAGCATTGCATGAAACATATGATCATCTCCAAGCATCTAGAGTTATGAAAAATAGGGGGTGGAGACTGTCCCACGATCAGAGGTTTGAGGCTAGAGAGGGAGATGGCCAGGCTACAAGCAGAGAGAGTTCGTATAGACCAAGAGCACATTGATGCACTTATATGGGAGGTGAGAGCAGTTGGAGAGGTACACAGCCTATAGGAAGCCATGAGATCTATGAGTAGGTCAGGATCACATTCTACTGTATCTTGATGGATGTCACCACCAGGCCTCGAGGGGTCTAGCAGTCATAGGCCATAACAACATTAAATTATTGATTATATGTACATGAATTTTTGATATATTATATATGAGCATTCATGTTTTGGTTTTATGAGTTGAATTAAATGTCAATGTGATTTATTAAATATCCTTAGTAAGAATGTTTAATAAATGTCTCCATGATTTAATTTTTATGTGATCTAATTAAAACATTTTAGTTTACATTAGATACTACATTGTGATTGAGTATGTTATGTTAAATTGAATGCACCTATGATATAATTTCAGAAAATTATATAAGGATCAAATCTAACATAACACACAAAATCAACTCGAATAACATGTAAACTAAAGTAGTAATCCAAACTTATTGAATAATTACTCCATAATCTAAGACACACAAAGATCTATTTGTCAAAGAAAGAAGCAATGCGAGATAAAATAGAACACTCTCTACTTAATCTAACAACACTGCTTTAAAATGCATACCGATTTGTCAAAAAATGTTGCTCTATGTTTGGGAGATAGACCAACACTTTTCTCCAAATATCATTCAAGGAAACCCTAGAGATCTCAATCCAAGGATGGAATGAGGGAAAGCGATCTGCATTAAGGTGTCCTAGGGTGTAATTAAATATAATAAGATGGTTCACCACCAACCAAGGGCTTGGAAAGTCAAGAGATGTAAATGACATGCAAAGTACTATGCGAAACCTAACTAAATGACCTAGGAAATGAAACTGAAAATCAAGATAACAAACTAAGAATGAATAGAGGTGCACTTGGAAGAATGATGAGGTAAAAACAAACTCCAAAACCCCAAAAATCTGCTATTTGGTGCCCACTAGGACTCATATGTCAGTCTAGGAAATTTAGTCCCAAACTAGGGCTTCTGTGCCAAAACTAGAATCTCACAGTGGTTGATTTGGATTCACTGAAATCTAGAAAATGTGCTATATTGGAACTCATACGCCACAAGTGGCGTATCAGTCCCACTCTGGCTTTTTTGGAGGGTCAAGACTTGAATATACTCTCCTATCTATGCTCTTCCTTCCAAGCTTTGTTTTCGGGTTTGAAACCCTGATTTGCAACCTGTAGGTGACTTTTTGTGAAGATAGCAACCTTGTGATAACTTGATAACTCTCTTCAACCTTGCAACCTAGTCTTAAAAGGATCTCCAAGTTTCAAGAAACCTAGATTTGCAATCACACATGTAAAGAGATTTTTATTTTTATTTTTAGGAAATGGGTTTTTCCTTGGTCAAACCTTATTTAGGTAATTAAACCTTGTGATGAAACAATGAAATATGAACAATGATACCTTGAATGATGTCTTGAGATGTAAATCAACAATCTAACATGAAGTGGCAATGTAGAATGTAGATCTTGATCTTGAATATGGATGTGAAAAAATACTTGCAAATGGATCTTCAATGCTACATCACAACACTAGCTCAACACCATGCTTGATGCCTTATGTCCTTAACATGATGATGGATTTTGAATTGCTGCAATAAATGATGAATAAATCTGCTCTTGAATTCTGTAAAGATGCTCTTGAATGTCCTTGAATACTCTTGTGAACTCTTGTAATCACAAACTTTCTATTAGGAATGCTCTCTTGAAATTCTTAGGTGAAAATGAGTGAAATAACCTTGTATTTATACTTGTTTATGCCAAATTTCTTGATATTGCAACACTACAAGCCAACATTAGATCTAGGAAGATAAAATCCTACCAAGAATTGAATTTAAAGTAGGTCCTAATTAGAGTGGGACTCATATGCTCAAGGTGGCATAGAGTCCCAATGGCTCAAAATTGGGGCACACACTCCAAGACGGGTCCTATTTAAGGTGAAATTCAAAATTAGGTCCCAAGACCTAGGTGGGACTCATATGCCCAAGGTGGCGTATGAGTCACAAACCACTAAATCTAGGACACATGATCCACAACAGTGAATTATGATTGGTCATTTGATAAGTGTCAGGATTATCTTTAGAAAAATGCATTTAATAAGGCTTGTGGATGCAAAATAGGGCTAATTAAGGCATAAATAAGCTCAATTAATTAATAAAACCCTAGATTAGTGTGAAAGTGTTAGGATACACTTTACAACACCTTAAATAAGGAAAAATTAAGTCCATTTAGTTTAAAAGGGCCCTAAACTTAATGTGAAGGTGTAAATAAATACACTTTACAACACTAAATTAAGGCAAAATTAGGTCTATTTATTTTTAAAAGGCCCTAAACCTAATGTGAATGTGTAAAAAACATTACAACACTTGGATAAAGGTTACATTAGGTTCATTTTAACATTAATTATTCCTGAATTAGGTGTGTAAATGTAAAGGGCGACATTTTTCTACACTACATTTAGCCCCCACTTTAGTGAGGGGAGGAACTTGCTTCAAAATCACACTGAAGTAGACATTCAAGAGGGGTCCAAGTGTACTAGTGTGGATTTCCTAGGATAACAAGGATCAAAGGAGGTGGAAAAGCCCCTAGGATCCAAGATCCTACATCAAAACTAGCATGAGCACAAAGGACACACACAAGGTGTATGGTATGCAACAAAACAAGATAAACATGCAATGTCAAAGACATAAAGTTGAAAGAAAAATAAAGAAAAGGTGGATCAAGCTTTTATTGTTTTTCCCGCATGTTGTGGATTAGATCCAAGATTTATTGTTTAAAATACATGCTCACTTTGAGTCAACAGAACTTCAGGTTGTCTGCTAGGTGAGTATCCAAAAAGGGTGGCTTACAAGTGGAACACGTTGTCCACTATGCAAACCAAATGTTGCATGCTCACAAGGGCTAGTGGAACCTTAGGCCGTACACTAGGTGAGACCCCAGAGAGGTGAGAAACATATGCACACAGCCAATATGTGCTCACACACACAAGCAAGTGGCTATGGGAAAGTCATGCCTAAGTTCAACTCCCATACGTACAACCATACCAAAACTATACCTTTTGATAAATTTGACAAGGTGCCACACAAAAATGAACTTTGAGCTTCATGAGGATAGCAAAGCTTCATATGCTTGAAACTCATGAACAAACAAGATGGCACCATAGGAAAGAAAAGTGTGTTATGCAAGGTAGCCATATAATAGATGCTGTAAATGCAAAATAGTGTAAAGTATGTTCAAAGGGATTTTTCTTAGTTAATGTAAGGTCTCTTCTTAGGGAACATCGTGCTTAATTTCTCCAAGAGAGTACAAGTCAAAGAAATATCACGCTCTCAGAGGAAATCAAACCCAATGACACCACCAAGAAAAGGATGCATTGCAAGAAGAAATAAAATCACACAGTGAAACATGAGTGTCAATGTATGCCCCCACTTTGAAGGGGTTGCTAACACCATTGTAGTGAGCAATTTCTTTAAAGTAGAGGAAGAAATGAGAGGTTATTTAGAAATACCTATGCCAAATCATATGTTCTCGAATGAAACTACATCATGGATAAGGGGTTGCCCCCAAAACTCAATATGTCACATTTGATCCAACTTAAGGCATGCCATCCACATCCCAAGCTTGCTCCTATATATACATGGAAGGCGTTCAACTAGCCAAAAGAGACAACAAAAAGTGCCATACGAGGACAAAGCTACCCTAATCCCTTGCCCCCACTTAGTGCAAGAAAAGGATGAGCTGAAATGAAAATAAGTATCAATTAGAGGAACTAGGTGCTCCAACACAAGGAAGAGAACCATGATCCTTAAGATGTTGAATTCAATTGTAACTCAAATATTTACATTCATTAGTAGAATGACCATGAATTCTATGATATGCACAAAATGAACTCTTGTAGTAAAATTTCTTTCGTGTTCTTGGAGGTAGGGATATCAAATAATCTTGGAGAAGTCTCGACAAGATACTCTCTTGATCAAAAGTATAAGATGTGTTATTTTGCGACAAAGATATCTCTTACTTAGTATAAGATGTCATAATTACACAAGAATCTTTAGATTGCAATATTTTGTGTTCTTGAAATGAGGGTGTAAATTCTAATGAATTCAAATCATTAGTGTTTTGTGTGATGAAATTGGAATTAAGCGAGGATTTATTTGTTTCTTTCAAAGGATAATAATCAAGGCTACTAGTGTTTATCAATTCAGGATGCACTAATTTTAAAGTTTACTTAGAGGAATCTTCTGTAAGAGTGTTGACATTAAGTGAAGGCTTGCTTGTTGCTTTCGATGGACAATAACCAAGACCACTAGTCTTTTCTTGCATGTGAGGCTCGATAGGGACATAAATACCTTGTTCTCTAGCACCGTGCATCCTTTTCCACTATACCCAAGTTGTTTCATAAGCTCATAGCCTTTTCCATAAAGCTTTTCATTTCTTTTGGATTTTGTGGTTGTTCATAGTCAAGTTCATCAAAGTTTGTTGTATAATTTATTGTTTCTTCTAAAGAGGTTGAGGTGGATTCTTTCAAAGGGTCTTCCAAATTTTTTGTTGACATTACCGCTTTTTCTTTCCCTTTTCAGAAACTTTTTTTATGATCGTGTATTCTCCCATGAATGGTGTGAAATCTAAGGAACCCAAATCATCTTCTAATAGCTTCGTGACTTCCTTGATATGTTTTTCTTTGTATTTTTGTTGCATAGGTTCCACTTGTGTAGTTGGTGTCAATGTTTTCAAAGGATTCTCCTTTCCTTTCTCAAAGTTCAAACAATTGTTTGGTTCAGGGCTGGCTTTGATTGTATATACTTTATTGTTGTAGACATATTTCATGATACGATGAAGGGTAGAAGGCACTGCATGCATCTCATGAATCCATGGTCTTCCTAAAAGGAGATTGTATGAAATATCACGAGGCATAACACGAATATGAGTTTGTAATGTGGCCTTTCCAACTATAATAGGAAATGTTATCACACCAAGTGGTTGTTTTCCTACATTGTCAAATCCCTGAATAGATAAAGAATCAGGTTGAATTTTTGTTTTATCCATACCAAGTCTATCCAGAAGGGTCACACTACACACATTAAGGGCAGAGCCATTGTCAACAAGGGTTATTTTTATTCCCAACCTATTATAGATAGCTATTATCATGAAAGTGTCATTTTGTTTTTGCACTTCCAAAGGAGGGAGCTCACTTTGGTGGAAAACAAGGTCAATATTCATTTCTTGAATCATGGCTGCTATGTCATTTGGTTGTGCATTAGAAGGGATAGGGAATTGTTGTAAAGCAATTTGAATCATGTTGTGATAATGAGGGGATGCTTGAATAAGGTCCCATAAGGATATCTTAGCAGGAGTATTCTTTAGTTACTCAAAAATATTGTACTCCTTTCCACTTTGTGGAGGCAAACGAGGAGGACTTGGTAAGATAGGTTGAGGTAATGGGAGGGATGTTGAAGGTGTTTTTCTTGGTTGCTAATTGTTTCTAGTGTTATATGTATGAGCAATGGTATTATAACTCAGCTGATGTGAAACATTATTATTAGGTGGGTAAAGGATAATTTCGGGTTTGTTTTGAGTTTGAGGTTGGTTTGAAGGTGGATAAAGGATTAGAGGATTCTTAGGATGTCCCACAGGGTATTTAGGAAGTCCAATAATCAAAGGGGATCTAACATACACTTGCACTTTCATAACCTCAGTGGTTTTGGTTTGATTTCTTTCTAATGAAGGGGAGTCTAGTGTCATCTTTTCACCATCATCTAAGGAAGCCAAATTACTATTGTTAATGTTGTCATTTTCGTGCACCATGGTATCCTCCCTAGGAGGCGAGTTTTTAGGAGAACTACAAACTAGATGTTCATGACATTCAGAGATTGGTTCTTCTAAAGTGACTTCATCACAAGTAAGAGAGTTATTAATGGTTGTATTTTCTTGTTTATCAATGATGAAATTCTCTTTCTTAATAATGTTTTCTCTAAGAGAAGAGAGACACATAATATTCTCATGGCTTTCGTCGATTGAATTTTCTAACATCAAAGTATTGTCTTCACAACTAGGAGAGATACTAGGAGAAGATCAAATGTGCTTGTCAAGATTATCCATAATTTCATTCCTTTGTCCCATAATGTCTTCCAAAATAGGATAGGTAAGGGAAGAAACATAAAGAGGGTTGTCATAGATCTTAAATATTTTATCATCTAACACCAACCTATCATCTTTACTTACAATATGATTGTCATGATTCCTTACAACTATATCCTCTTTCACTAAAGTGTTCTCACAAGAAAAAGGTGAATGAAAATTAGGTAAGGTGATGTTTAGAAAAGTGTGTATGATCTTATTCTCTTGTGCTATAATATCTTCCAATGTAGGAGAGTTTATAGAAGTGGAGCTTTCAACATTATCATGATTCTCAATGAGTGCATCTTCTAACACCGAAATACCTTCGTCACATGTAGGAGAGGTATTAGGAGAAGAGCAACTATGATTATCATGATTGTCTATGCTTTCATCTTCTTCTATCACATCATTCCCACAAATAGGAGAGATAAGAGGGGGTGTAGATTTAAGGCAAGCATGAACATTTTCATTTCTTGCACTAAGAGACTTTCATAACTAGGAAATGTATTGAATGAATGACTAACATGCTTATGGACTAAATTTTTCTTTGCAAACTTGGAAAAGATAGATACTAACATTTGTGAAAAATAATCTTTACAAACTTAAAATGGAAAGAGACTTAAAATGCAATGTAAAGACCTAGAATGAAATGTGTAAATGCAATTTTTAGATTCTAAACAAGGTAATTTGGTGATTACACTATGCAACAATCTGAAAATAAAGTGTTGTAAATGCAATTTTTAAATTAAGAAATGCATGAAATGAGCTGATTTAAGCTAGGGGAAAACCCCCAATTGCCGCCCATGATCTAATTGCTATTTACTCCTTGTTCACCTGACCCCCCAATAACCGTTTACATTTTAGTCATTACATTGTTTTAATTATTGCAATAAAAAATTACAAATTACACCAATATATGTTCACTAGTGAATGTGTAGTTGACCAAAAAAAATAAAACACATTGAAAACTATTGAAAACACCTTAAATTTTTGTGGGTTTTTATTGGTTGTCTAATGAATGGGTACTAGCGAAGTGGTAAAGATGTAGGGGACAGAGGTTTAAAAACACCCTTTTTGAGAACCTTTCACTTTATGGGTTCCACAAGGCACGTTTTAAATACCCAAAAGCCAAAATGTTCTTTTTATTGTCCTAACTCGCTTATGAAGAAGCCCAATTTATTTTTTTGAAATCGGACCTATTTTGCACTCTGCACTCTGCACAAAGTTAGCCCTGGTGGCTACTGGTACGTTTCCCCTAGATCTAATGAAATGAAAGTAACAAAAACTCAACAAATTGAAGCAACTATCTAATGACAACAAACAAAAGTACAAAAATGATGTTTTTAATGTTGTAAAAGGCAGTTTTAGGGCTGATTTGGGACTAATTCGCCCAGAGGGGCATATGAGTCACAGTCAGGGTTTTTGGAAGGGTTAAATGCTGAAAAATGAACAAAACAAAATTCCCAGAAAGTAGGAAAAACAACTTGTATTGGGACTAAATCGCCCAGAGGTGCGTATGAGTCCCAAATTATGGTTTTGCACCAATTTTAGAAAATTATGAGTGAATTTTAGGTTTTCTAGTTTGAATGATGTCTATGCTAAGTGTAATTATAGATTTCAATTGAATTTCGATGATGAAAGAGGAAAAAATGCAACCTATATGCACTTTCACTAATGTAAGATTAAGAAACCCTAGATGCAAATTAACTAATGCAAAACCTAATACAAAGTTAATGTAAGCTAGATCTAGGATTATGATACAATCCAAATAAAAAACAAGGGTATTCTAAATGTAGGTTCACTAAAATGAAACGAGGAAAATAAGTGGGGTGATTTCTCTATCTTTTAGGAGATGGAACACACAGAAGGGCCTATTTCCCTCAAGTTTCACTCAAGGATACCTTAGAGATTTCAATCCAAGGATGGAATGAGGGAAAGAGATCTGCAATAAGGTGTCCTAGGGTGTAATTAAAGATAACAAGAGGGTTCACCACCAAGCAAGGGCTTGGAAAGACAAGAAATGTAAATGACATGCAAAGTACTATGCAAAACCTAACTAAATGACCTAGGAAATGAAACTAAAAAAATAGGATAACAAACTAAGAATGAATAGAGGTGCACCTAGAAGAATGATGAGGACAAAAAAAGCTCCAAAACTCCAAAAATTTTCTATTTGGTTCCCATTGGGACTCATACGTCAGTCTAGGAAATTTAGTCCCAGACTACGATTTCTATGCCAAAACTAGAATCTCACAGTGGTTGATCTGAATTCACTAAAATATAGAAAATGTGCTATAATGGGACTCATACACCACAAGTAGCGTATAAGTCCCACTCTGGCTTTTTTGGAGGGTCAAGACCTGAATATACTCTCCTATCTCTTATCTTCCTTTCAAGCTTTGTTTCCGAGTTTGAAACCCTGATTTGCAACATGTAGGTGACTTTTTTGTGAAGATAACAACCTTGTGATAACTTGACAACTCTCTTCAACCTTGCAACCTAGTCTTAAAAGGATCTCCAAGTTTCAAAACACCTAGATTTGTAATCACACATGTAAAGAGAGAAAAATTTGTTGATTGTTAGGAAATGGGGATTTTTCGTGGTCAAACCCCATTTAGCTAATTAAACCTTGTGATGAAACAATGAAATATGAAACATGAAAAATGATACCTTGAATGATGTCTTGAGATGTAAATCAAAAATATAACATGAAGTGGCAATGTAGAATGTAGATCTTGATCTTGAATATGGATGTGAAAAAATACTTGCAAATGAATCTTCAATGCTACATCACAACACTAGTTTAACAACATGCTTGATGCCTTATGTATTTAACATGATGGATTTTGAATTGCTGTAATAAATGATGAAGAAATTTTCTCTTGAATTCTTTAAATATGCTCTTGAATGTCCTTGAATACTCTTGTGAACTCTTGTAATCACAAACTTTCTATTAGGAATTCTCTCTTGAAATTCTTAGGTGAAAATGAGTGAAATAACCTTGTATTTATACTTGTTTATGCCAAATTTCTTGATATTACAACACTACAAGCCAACATCAGATCTAGGAAGATAAAATCTTGCCAAGAATTGAATTTAAAGTAGGTCCTAATTAGAGTGGGACTCATATTCTCAAGGTGGTGTAGAGTCCCAATGGCTCAAAACTGGGGCACACACTCCAAGACAGGTCTTATTTAAGGTGAAATTCAAAATCGGGTCCCAAGACCTAGGTGGGACTCAAATTACCAAGGTGGAATATGAGTCCTAGACCATTAAATCTGGGACACATGAACTACAACACTGAATTATGATTGGTAATTTGATAAGTGTCGGGATTGTCTCTAACAAAATGCATTTAATAAGGCTTATGAATGCAAAATAAGGCCAATTAAGGCATAAATAATCCCAATTAATTAATAAAACCATAGATTAGTGTGAAAGTGTTAGGATACACTTTACAACACCATAAATAAGGCACAATTAAGTCCATTTAGTTTAAAAGATCCCTAAACTTAATATGAAGGTGTAAATAAATACACTTTACAACACTAAATTAAGGAAAAATTAGGTCTATTTATCTTAAAAAGGCCCTAAACCTAATGTGAATGTGTAAAAAATATTACAACACTAGATCAAGGTGACATTAGGTTCATTTCAACATTAATTATTCCCAAATTAGGTGTGAAAATGTAAAGGGCAACATTTTTCTACACTACACATATTATTCAAAGATGTTAAGTGTAGTACTGACAAAAATGCATGACATTTATAGGTTCTTTGAGAGGTGTACCCTCTATTTCTATTAATGTGTATGCTATAGACCCATAAATTTCATAAATTATGTAAGGTCCTAATCGATTAGGGTTGAACTTTCCTTTTTCATTCGGGGTAGCATTAACATTACGTTGATTTTCATATAACACCAAGTTTCCTTTATTAAATGCACGAGGAATGACATAATCCTTATAAATATGTTGCATTAATTTAGAATAATATTGGAGATTCTTGAGGGTGTTTATACACTGTTCATCAATAATTTCAAGTTGATGCAATCGTTGCTCTTTATAGGTATTATCATCAATAATCCCCTTAAGAGTAATTCTGAATGAAGGAATTTCTAACTCTAAGGGAATTATCGCCTTGGCACAATAAACAAGGTTATAGGGAGTGTTTCTTGTAGATTTTCTAATACTTGTACAATAAGCCCATGACACATAAGTTAATTAAGTGTGTGAATCTTTATTATGTTTACTTACCATTTTCCTTAGGATTTGTTCAATAGTTTTGTTAGTTGATTCCACTTGACCATTTGATTGTGGATAGTATGGTGTTGAGAAATAATGTTGAATATGAAAGGTTTCCAAAAATTTCTTCACGTCAATATTCTTAAATGGAGTTTCATTATCCAAACAAATGTGGAAGGAAGACCAAAACAAGCAATAATGTGTTCCAATATGAAATGACATATTGTGTCAGCTATTGTGGAACAAAGAGGGATAGCTTCTACCCACTTCATAAAATAATTTGTTGCAGTGATTATAAACGTATGTCTAAAGAAAGAGGGTGGTGATATTTTTCTAATAAGATCCAAACCCCAAACCAAGAATGGCCAAATAAGAACTTTGGCATGAAGCTTAGAAGCAAGAGCGTGAATCAAATTGTTGTGTTATTGACATTTAAGACATTTCTTAATGTGAGAAAAGAAATCTTGTTCCATGTGCCACAATAATATCCTATGCAAATTAACTTATGAACTAATGATCTTCCTCCAAAATTTACCTCGCAAGAGCTTCTTCAAGGGCTATAGGGATTTCTGATTGTTTAAGGCATCTAAGCAAAAGACCATCAAATGATCATCTATATAACACATCCACCAAGATTATGTATTTAGATGCAAGTTTCCGAAGACAAGATCTAGTGTTTTTAGTTGTAGGCTCAAGAAAGGTACCTTCTTTTAAGTAATTGAATATTTTTATATACCATTCACTAGAGTCTTCACTATCGGTTAATAGCTCACTATGATTTTATCATCGGTTAATGGTGTTGTGATCATATGGACTATAAATGTGAAGTCGATAGAAGAATCTTCAAAAGATACAAGGGAAGAAACACTTTCCATTGCATCTACATGTCGATTATCCTTTTGTGGTATGTTGTCAATGGTATATGATTCAAAGCAATCCAATAAAGTCATTGTAAGATCTTTATATTTAGATAAATTATCATGCTTTGCTTGATATGACCCACTTATCTACTTAACGATAAATTGAGAGTCCCCAAATATTTTAATGTGTTGAACACAAAGAGCTAAAGTTACACATAATCCAGTGATTAAGGCTTCATACTTTGTGGTGTTATTTGTGTATAGGAAGTTCAATTGATAGGATAAGGGAATAGGCTTTCCAGAGGCAACATTATTATAACCCCTACTATAGAGCCAGTTCTACACTTAGATCCATCGAAGCATGGTTCCCATGTTTCTTTTTTGATAGTCAACACACTTTGATATGAGAATGAGTCCATATTAGGTAACGCTAGTGCAGGAGGAGCATTAGCTAAATGGTCGGTTAAGGATTTTCCTTTGATTTCGTTTTGAGAGACAAATTTATGATCAAACTTAGTTAGCAACATAACTAATTTAGATAAGCATCTTGATAAATTTGTTTTAGCAAAAAGATGTTTTAAAGGATCAAACTTTGTCATCACATAAATTTTTTCATTTAACAAGTAATGTCTCAATTTATTAGTAGAAAATACAAGAGCCAATCATTTTTTTCTATTGTTGTATATCGAGTTTCATAGTCAATGAAAGTTTGGCTAATGTAATAAATAGGATGTTCTTTACCATTATCATCATGTTGAGCCAACAATGCTACTAAAGCATGGGCTGATACTGCAATATAAAGGATAAATGGTCTTATATAGTGGGTTGTAAAATAGGAGTAGCGAGATAATATTTCAAAACTTTGAATGCATATTTACAATCCTCATTCATATTAAATTGTGAGTCTTTTTTAGAAGTTGTGTACAAAGGGTAATGTTTGATCCACCAAGGATGCCACAAAATGACGGGTAGCTTGAATTCTTCCTTGCAAAGTAAGTAATTGATAATTTTTTTGAGGAGGTGTCATGTTCATAATAGCATCAATTTTCATGTCCACCTCAATGCCTCTATGGGATACTATAAAACCTAACAGTTTTCCACTATCCACCCCAAAGACACATTTTTTTGGGTCCACCTCAATAGGACGAATAAATCCAGCGTTGAGGAGTTTTTCAATCTCATCCTTAACCAATAAAGCTATCTTAGGATTAATCTTGAGTATCTTCTATCTTACTAGTTTAACATCTTGTTCAAGGACTATATATATGTCACTATCTTAACATCAATACCTGACATGTCCAAATAATTCCAAGCAAAGAGTTCATGAAACTCATGTAATAATGTTGCATGATCTTCTTATTTATCCTCATCAAGACACTTTCATATTTGAATCACTCTTTCTTCATTAGATGTTTCCATCGATATGTTGATTGTATCTCCTAGAGGGAGTGCATTTTGTCTTGAAATTTTAGAGATATGTTCTTCATCTTCTTTGTCAACATTACTAATTTCCTTTTCTTCACCCGCTTGTTTAGTACTAACCATAGCACAAGTGACCCATTATTTTTTAGGAGGACTTGGTGAATTTTCATAAACTCCTAACATTTCTTTCGAGGCTTCATCATATTCAAAGTATTCCAATGATTCCTCACATATTGTATCAATCAATTCAGGATGATTTAAAGTGAGAGTTATCTTAGAATAACTACACATGATAGTATTGATGTTGAGTGAAGGTCTTTTCGTTGCTTTTGTTATCTTAGAAGGACATTATCCAATACCATTTTTAGTTTCTTGCGTGTTAGGCTCTATAGGAACACAAATTCCTTGTTCTTTCACTCCACATCCTTTTCCACTATAACCAAGTTGTTTCAAGAGCTCATAACCTCTTCCATAAAGTCTTTCCATCTCTTTCAGATTCAGTGGTTGTTTATAGTCAACTTCATAAAAAATTGTATAACTTACGTCTTCTTGTAGAGTGGATGAAGTATATGCTTGTGAAGGTTCTTTCGAGTTTTGTGTTGATAATACCGCCCGTTCTTTTCCCTTTTTAGACTTTTTTGTTGTGATCTTATGCTCTCCCATTAATGTAGGTGTAAAATCCAAAGAACCCCAATCATCATCAAAGAGACATGTGATTTCCTCAATGTTCTTTTCTTTGTTGTCTTCTTCTTGTGCAATTTCCACTTTTGAAGTTGGTATCAATGATTTCAAAGGACTTTCTTTATCTTTCTCAGTGTGTAAACAACTTTTGGGTTTAGGATCAACTTTGATTATGTAAACTTGGTTGTTATAGACATATTTGATTATACGATGAAGAGTCAAAGGTACCAATTTCATCTCATGAATCCATGGTCTACCTAAAAGAAAATTGTATGAGAGATCTTGAGCCATAAGATGGACATGATTTTGCAATGCAACTTTTCCAACTGAAATAGGTAATGTGATCACACCAAGCTGTTGTTTTCCTACATTATAAAACCCCTGAATGGAAAAAGAATCATGTTCAATCTTAGTCTTATCCATTCCAAGCTTATCCAAGAGGCTTACACTACACACATTAAGGGCTGATAAATTGTCAACAAGGGTTCTCTTTATCCCAATCGTATTAATGTGAGATAATATCATGAAAGCTTCATTTTGTTTTTCACTTCTAAGGAAGGTAACTCACTTTGATGAAAAAAAATGTCTAGATTAACCAAATTCATTCCTGGAATAAGGGCTGCTACATCATTTTCATTTGTACTAGGTGGGACCACAACTTGTTGTAAAGCTATTTGAATCATACTATGGTAATTAGGTGAGGCTTGAATAAGGTCCCATAAGGATATCTTAGTAGGAGTATTCTTAATTTGTTCAACAAGATCATACTCCTTTCCACTATGCAAAGGAAAACGAGGAGCACTAGGTGAGATAGGTTGAGGTAATGGTAATGAATCAAGAGTGGTTTTTTGTTGCTTGTTGTTCCTTATATTATATGTGTGAGCAATAGTATTGTAACTTGGTTGCTATGAAACATTATTACTATCAATTTTCCTTATAAAGTTCATTATATAGATCCTAGTTTTAATGGTTTCTTTTTAGGTGGTTCTAAGATAAGCATGGGTTTGTTTTGAACTTGAGGTTGATGTGAGGGTGGATAAAGGATAAGCTAAGGTGTGATTACAATAATGTCTCTTTTTTTGGTTTACTATGACAAGCCTTAGTGGATGAACCTTGTGAGATGAATTCCTCGAGGGCTTCATCTAACATGTCAAAGTCATCACTACTAAAGGGCTTAAGGGATATGTTAACTTAGAAAATGAGATCTGATATGGTCAAATATCTATGCTTTTTCCAAGGGTTTCATCAATTTGTTTTTGTTTTTGGTTGTTTTGTTTGATGTTTTTGATTTTGATTTTATGTTCTAATGATTGCAAACTGTAAAATAATCTATCTAAACTATGAAATAATTCTTATAATAAAGGGAAAATATAGAAATGTAATATTGTATTCAAATGAAATATGTAAGAAATGATTTTCCAATGTTGCAAAATGTAAATAAAAAAGTAATATCTTGAATTCCAAATTAGACTATTTTAGGAACCTAATTCTCAGATATGAAAACAATAACAGAAATGTAGAATAAAGGTTAAGAATCACCCAAACAAATTTCTAAAAGGTTTGTACAGGGACTCATTCACCCATGGATGAATGGGTCCCAAGTCAGGGTTTTTAAGATTGAATTTTCCAAGATTTGAGTTTGTTGTATGTGTTTTCTATTTCATATTTTAAACATGGGTTTATGTAATAGGTTTTTTCTAGAATAAGGGTCTCTAAATGCAATTCTAAATAAGGTCAAATGATGAACTATATGACTTATTTTAGAGTGCAATTTTGATCTAAATTTGAACTTAGGTAATTGAATGATGATCTTGATGAACGCAAATCTAATACAATTTTTCAAATTTTCTATGAATTTAAAGGATGCGAACATGCAAATTTAACTCTAAATGCAATGTTCACTAATGCAATATTAAAGAAGCCTAAATATAATGAAACTAATCAAAACCTAATGCAAACTAGTGCAAAATTTAGATCTAGGGTTGGAATGGACTCCAATTTTTAGAATTCTATTGTACAAGGTCGAGTTCACCAAAATGAAATGAAGGAAAATATGGGCTTCCCAAAATGGAAAGGTAAGTCCAAAGGGTGGAAATAGACCCTATATTAAACAATTCACTAGGAAATGAGACCCTCACAATGAATTGATTATCAACCCTTAGGTGAATCAATTTAATGTGAGAATCTTCATATTTCCTTATGCTTGAGGATAGGGGTCAAGGTCAAACAACACTTTGGGGACAAAAACTAAAAATAAAAAATCAACTCCAATCAATCTATCAATTAGATCTTGAAGATTAAGCATAAAAATGAGAGAAACACCAATTTTTTTGGCAAATATGAGAGGGAATAACATTGTGCACGTATCATAAAAAGTAGTTTCTACAAGCCTGTTAGGGACTCATTCGCCCATGAGTGAATGGGTCCAGGTCACCTTTTCTAGAAATCCCTGAATCTAAAATATGAGCCTGAAACTTGCACTTCATTCCTGTAGCTTTGACCCTTTGCTCCTAGATCCAGATCTGTGGAAAATCTACAAAACAAAATTTGTTTTTTGGTTGGGGATGGGGGTTTTCCTCAGTCAAACCCCTAGTCTAGTAATTAAACCTTGATGAAAAGAATAGATTTGAAATGTTGAAGTGTGTAAAAGCCCTAATCTAAAGTGTGTCTAATATTATAAAATCTTAAATGCAAAGAAACCCCATTCAAATGTGTTAGAATAGGATCCCCAAATGAAACAATGAATAGTGACGAAGACCTACTTTGGAAGATATCAAATCACCCTAATAGATCATAAATATGAATATACCTTCCTTTAGGAAAAAGGTAGAATGATAATAGAAGATGGAACCACTTAGGAAATGAGTCATTAGGCTTGGTTGAATGACTTGGTACATATCCAAAAACCTAGAACCCATCATGATCCTCCATAGGCATCTATCATGAATCTTTGACAATACTTGATCTTGTTGAAAAAATGAGCTTGAAGACCTACAAAAACAAATAGAATGATGCTCCAAGACTTCACTTTTGAATGCTTTATTGATTTCTCCTTTTGCTTTTGAATGAAAATTCTTGTGATCTCATGTGAATCTATTGCTTGTATAGTGAAAAATGATTGAAATAATTAGCTTTATAGGTTTCCTTGCTAATTCCCCGTTTATTAGATCCCTGTTGATCATAAAAGCTTGCACCTATCCGAACAACCTTATGAGAAATTCAACAAGTGGGGGACCAAATTGTGCCTCACTAGATGATCTCTATGATTTTTAAAGAAAGTCATCTCTTCTCTATGTTTGGGAAAAGGGAAAAGAGAAATGCAAGGAAAAACATAAAGATGGTGATGCACCAAAGCTTTTAAAACATTTCAAAGTTTAACAATTCCTTATTCCTGATGAAATATACACAAAATGCCACAAACCCTTCATTCTTGGGAAGAGAATGAATGAATAAGGCCAAAGAAAGCACAAAGAAGTCATTCAAATCTCCCCATGTGAAGCATCCATTAAGGTTTGACATAATAAGGAGCCCCAAATACTAATAGGAATATTCATATTTTTACAAAATCCTTTCTCTCTTACAACATAATATGAAAAATGACATCCTTTATAAAAAAATGAAAGAGTATAATGAACATGATTCAATTTCTAAAAGATAACATTTAAACATAAAAGTTAACAGTATGTAAAATAATCATCCAGGCTATCTACGCAAAGTTTTAACACAATGTTCTCATGATAAATGATATAGGAAAGAGAAATTCATGATAAAACGCCATAAAATGCACAATTTCAAAAGCTTCTCCTTAATAATATCTTTTTTTGCAACAAATTATCTGAAAACAAAGGTTGAGCGCCAATCTGATTAATAGTCTTGATAAATATAACATGCCAAACAACGTAAATAGTGCTCTATAAAAATATCTTCCTATTCTTGAGAAATATATCCCCCTAAAAATATCTCTTCTTCCCAAAAGGTTCAAAAGAAACTTTTTGAAGAAAAAAGATTAAAGAAAATATCCCCTTGTGTCTGTTGCAAACCCCTTTGGTATAGCCAGTAGGAAGAGCCACCGCCACAACCATTAGAGGTGAACAAATGCTAGGTGTCTGTAGCTGATAGACTGCAATCTGATCTAGGGCCTGATTAGATCGCAACAATCTTCACTCATAAAGCCTTTAGTTGCTTCATTAATGGCTCCAGATCCTCTAGAAACTCCGTAAAGATATGCTGTCAAAAGATAATCAGATCCTAGCATAGCCTGGTATAATATGATCTGATCAGCTACAAAGAATGATGATGCCACCCCAGAAGTTTGATCCCAAAAGTAAGAACCCTGGTGCACTATCAGAATAACTCCTCCCTCAAAGAGACATATTCGTGGAAGATATAACTTGCCCGACAAAATGACTGACGTGGCAAGTTGGCAGGCGATTTCAAAGTTTGTGAGATTTTTTTTGAGGAAATCGTCACCAAGTAGATGCGTGTCCTAGTTCAAACCTGAAAGGAAGACAATATAAAGAAAAGTCGTGCAACCACCACATGGTGTGTTGCACACTTTTCATCAAGAGTAACTTTTAGCCTTCAGGGCGCAAAGCCATCATAAAGAGAAAAGAAACAAAAGGTCGAAAAAAGACCTGCAAGGGTCAAAAATATTGAAATAAAAATTTTCTTCACAGTTTCTGGCTACTCATAGGGGGCCTTCGCTTGTGGAGGCATGGTGCAAGAGCACCAATGTGAAATTTTGGTTTTCAGTTGTTAGGGGAGTCTAGGTTTGAATAAAGTGTCAATTTCATGATGTAATAAGGTCATGTGACCAAAATTTTATGTAATTAGTGTAACTAGGAGGTCTTAGGTGTGTGGGGTCGAGTATTGTTCACAACTTTACATTTGGTTAATGTTGTTTAGTGCACTTTTATTTTGAAATACAGTAAGAATGTGAATGGTCACAACTTCAAATTTCTATTGTGAACCATTGGTATGCCTAGAGAAACATGATATAAGTCCTCTAAAACATTCGAGGTAGGATGGTTGGATGAAAATTTGAACTTTCAATACAATAGTACTCTATTTTTGGTGTTTTCCCTGCATATCTTTGTGTTTCTTGAATTTGTACGATCCCGTACAGTATGAAATTAATGTAAGATCCTTAAAACCTATTGGAGCATCATGATAGCTTTCATTTGAATCTTATTTGAGAAGGTTTCATCAAGTTTTAGGGGAGAAAAGTTAAGTTTTTTGTAGGTTACTTGATATTTAGGGTTTCTTAGGGTTTTGACAAAAAATGGAGTTGTAAAGGCCATTCCACCATAGACTAGTTCAATAAATTAGTGGAATGGGCCTGTTAGAAGTTAGGGTTATACTTTTCATGGTTGTTAGGTAGGGTGGTATTGTGGCTGAAGAATTAGCACGTGCATAAGCTTGACAAGTTGAATGTCAAGACATGGAAATACTGGTTTTTGTGATGGACTGCAAGAAATAAGGATGAACTGTCAATTCTAATGATGGAAATGTTAGTTTTGTGACTAGTTGGGATTGTGTATGAAGGTTTTAAGGTTGTTGGTGAAGTAGAATATAAAACTCCTTTGGAAAAGAGGCCTAATTAGGCCTAAAAGTAGAGTTGTTGATCAGATTGTGATGTGTTGGCCCAAAAAAAACCCAAGCAAGGTCTTGATATGTTGTGTAGTAGCATAAAGGGTCCCTGAAAGTGGGTTCTTCAATAGTTGAAAAGGTCATAAGGTGGAGATATAGTTGAATAAGTGTGTCTCCATGGTTATAAGCCAATTGGTGGTTTAACAAAGGAAGTTACTTGAGAAGGGGTGAGTGACCTTGAAAACCTATTGAATCCACTTTGTTTGAGTCTAATACCACCCTATCTTGCATCAGGTGGTGGTATCAGAGCTTAGGCTCAAGATCCATTGGTGAAGGAATTTTTTGAGTTTCAAGAAAAAATTGTAAATAGTCATTCTAAATGCCTCCTAAGATGGGTAGCACAACGGTTTCCAGGGAGATTAGATCCCTGAGAGAGAGCCAAGAAATCATGTTGGCCAGGATGGAAGCACTAGAGAAGAAAGAAAAAAGAGATAAGGGTCCAATTGAGGTTAGTGACCCTGAAGATGAGGTAGAGGGTGAAGGAGAAAACCCTCCATTAGAATCCCAAGAGGAGTTGGGAACTAAAGAAAATAAGTTTCTGCAAGTGCTCAAGGCTGCAAGAGGTGAGGCTCATGATGTGAATATAGAGATTCCAATGTATGGGGGAAAAATGGATGGAGAAGAGGTCATTGAGTGGATTGATGCTCTAGATAATTATTTTGAGTACAAGGAGGTTCCTGAAGACAAGAAGGTTAAGTTTGCTAAAACAAAACTAAAGGGACCAACATTAACTTGGTGGAATTACATCCAATAAGAGAGGGTAAAGAAGTTCAAGCCCAAGATCAACTCATGGGACCGGATGGTGCAAAAGGTAAAGAGTCAATTTTTTCCTCCTGATTACGAGGCTCAAATTTATAGGAGGCTACAAAGTTTAAAACAAAAAGAGATGGATGTGGCTGCTTACACTAAGGAATTTCATAAATTAACCATAAGGTCAGGGCATATGGAGAATGGGAAAGAGAAAGTGGCCAGATATTTGAATGGATTAAGGTTTGCAATTCAAGATGAAATCAGTTTGACCACTCGTAGGACAGTAGAGGAGTGCTTTCAAATGGCTACAAAGGTTGAAGAGAAGATAAGGAAAAGGTTGGGAAAGCAATCTAGGGGCAAAGGTAAGAGTTTCAGGGGCAGATGTAACCCTAGAGGAAGAGGTTCTCAAAGAGGACCAAATGATCAAAGTTATTCTCAAGAGTCAAGTGGAGAAACTAGAGGAACTTTTAGAGGTAGAAGACTAGGAGTAAGAGGCAGATTTAATGGATCAGGAAGGGGTTGTAATGCCTTCTCAGGAAGGTGTTATAACTGCAATCAGTATGGACATCCTACTTGGAAGTTCCCACACAAACAAGGTACAAGCTCTCAAGGTGGAGACATAAGAACTCAACTTGTGCATGAAGAGGAAGAAGAAGAAAGTGTGGGCTCATGTGTAGGCTCATCATTTATCTGTGCAAAACTAGAAGTAGGAGAGGCCTTGATGATTAGAAGGACACTAATCAAAGTTCAAACTACAAAGGAACCCCTCAAAGGAAGGAACTATTTAGAACAACATGCAAGACTCAAGGGAAGGTATACAAAGTCATTATTGACTCTAGTTCTACAGACAATATTGTATCTTTGGAAATGGTAGAGAAACTTAAGATGAAAAATATGGCTCATCCTAATCCATATAATATTTCATGGCTTAATAAAGGGCAACAGGTTCTTGTGAATGAGCAGACTTGGGTTGATTTCTCAATAGGTCCCTACAAATATAGAGTACTTTGTGACATTGTTCCCATGGATGTGTGCCACCTAATTCTAGGTAGGCCTTGGTGATAGGGACTGGGGTTGGAGGAACCAATCACTAGTTCCTACTCTAGGTCTTTCCTTATAAGACCTCCTTGGTGCTTGGCTTCACCAATCTAACCTATAGGCCCCTACTCATGACTGGGTGCCCCTAGTTTTTCTAACCAACCCCTCTCCTATCAACATGATGTCCTTCTACCAAGCTAACCTTGGTGCTTCGTCACATTCTCTCCATTGGCCCTTACTCTTCCTTAAAGACCAAACATCCTCAAAATTCTATTAGATCCTTGCAAGGGGTGAGAGGTGTTGTAAGGCTTCAAAAATGATCAAATTAGGGTTCTTAAACAACCACAAGTTTCCAACTTTTCATCGCTTTCACACATTTCCTTTCCTAGGGTTTGAAAAAGAGCTACAAGCCCTAAGCCCCAATTAGGCCTACCAACAGATTCAAACTGCTATTTTCTTCTAAACCCACCAAAGACCTAGGTTCTTTGCTTAGGGGTTGTGTTTCTCATGCCCTCACCTCCAAGATTTTAAGGGTTTCAAGCCTGCTCAGGCCGTACGCTGTCCAGACACCAAAAATGGTCAAGAAGCTAGGGTTTCCAAACTTCCTCAATGCTGTTTCAGACTGTCAAAGAATTCTCACTCCAGATGAACTGTTAGAACCTCCTCCTAACCTCCAAGCATAGCTAAGACCCTCAAGAAAATTCAGAATTTTTTTTTCTCAAAGATCTCTTCTCCGCTGCAAGTTATGGATCTTTTTCTCCAAGTCTGCCCCAGCCAGACCTGCACTGGCTTGCCTAGGGAATCATCTTGCTAGCATCTCCTGCATTGCCACAAACTCTACTAACTACCATATTTACACTAAGGGAGCCTAGACACAAATCCCAAAGGGCCGTGCAAATTGTATGGTGGGGAAGTGCACTAGGACTCCATTCTTCCAAACTGCCTATTCAGGCCTGAAAAAGATAGTAATCTAACTATGTATAGATAAAAGATGAAAGAATGATTTAAAAAGGTAAATGTAAGGCACACAAAGCTTGAAAAAAGTTAACACTACATGCTACAAACAAAGAACAGCAGGATCACTCCATTAAAGTTCAGTTTGAATACAAAAATACAGAAAAACTGTCCTTTGAACGCTGCTTCCTTCAATTTTCAAAAATGTCACTCAACAATAACACCTCCAACCCTACCTCAGGGTCGAGTCATGCCTTAAATAGGCCTTCAAAATAATTTATATGCTTGGGTCGAGCTCATAAATGACCTAATGGCGAGTGTTATAAAACAAACTGTGTTTTCTAACCCCTTGTCAACTTTTGACAACTTAGCACAATGATGTTGCAAAACTATTTAACACTTGTCACCTTCTTTCCCAAAGTTCAAAAACAACCCAAAGCACCCAACACAATGGTCAACATGACCTTATGATAACAAAACCAAATTTGAACTTCCTTCTAGACTTTAGGAAAACCCATGTTTCCCAGGTGCTCCTACACCATTCTCCCCCTCTTAGCACAAACAACTAAGGACTTTTAGGAGAGATCAAAGAAATATCAATGCCTTGCTTCTTCTACCCAGGTAGCTTTAGATTCATTTCTGTTCTTCCATTTGACAAGATGCTCCATGTACACCTTGTTCCTTGTAGCCTTCTTCACTCTTGACTCCAAGATCTTCTCTACTTGTAGCTTGTCTGGAGTTGGTATGGACATGTTGCTGATGTACTTGAAGATCTCCTTACTGTCCTGATCCAAATCCTTGACTGTCCCTTTATACTTGATCAAATCAGCAACATTGAACACTGGTGAGATTCCTAGATCAGTAGGTAATTCCACCTTGTATGCATTCTTGCCATACTTGGCCAATATCTTGCATGGACCCACTCTCTTCATCTGCAACTTGGTTGACATTCCTTTCTGCAACCTGGACTTGTTAAGGTGGACCATAACATAGTCCCCTACTTGAAATTGCACATCTTTCCTTGACAAATCTGCCTTTTCCTTCAATTTTTGTGTAGCCTCAGTGACTGTCCTCTTTACCTGCTCCTGAATCTCCTTCATGGTATGACTAAAATCTTTTGCATATCCACTCCTATTCTCCATAGATCCAAGGTCTCTGAGTTCACAAATTCCTCTTGGGTGCATCCCATACATAACCTCAAAAGGACTTTTCCCTGTAGTTCTATTGACACTGTCATTATAAGCATACTCAGCTTGAGAGATAACCATATCCCATGTCTGTCCATATTCCTTGGTTAAACACCTTAAAAGATTACCCAACACTCTATTAACCACCTCTATTTGACCATCGATCTAAGGATGGTAAGCTGATCCAAATGACAGATTTGTACCCAATCTGCTCCATAGAGTCTTCCAAAAGTGACTCATGAACTTCACATCTCTGTCAGAAACAATGCTTAGAGGCAAGCCATGGATCCTTACAACCTCCTTGAAGAAAAGGTGAGCTATGTAGCTAGCATCATGAGTAGTTTTGCAAGGAATGAAGTGACTCATCTTGCTAAATCTGTCCACTACTACATAAACATTGTCAAAACCAGTTTTGGTCTTAGGAAGACCTACCACAAAATCCATGCTCACACACTCCCATGGTTTGTTTGGAATGGGCAGGGGTTGATATAAACCAACATTGCTAGCTCCTCCCTTAGCTTTCATGCACACAACACACTGTTCCACATACCTTCTAACATCTCTTGCCAACTTAGGCCAGTAATAGAACCTTTGTACTAGCTCTATGGTCTTATTGATGCCAAAATGCCCACTAAGACTGCCATTATGCTTTTCTTGAATCATATTTTCCCTCATTGACCCTCTTGGAACACATAATTGATTACCCTTAAATAATAGTCCATTTTGCAATGTATACTCCGGCTATTGGCTATAAAAATGATTCTCAAAATCAGAACATACCTTGTAAGCTTCTGAGAAGTCTTCATCTTCACCATAGAGGTCTTTGAAACTCTCTAATCCAATGCTCTTTAGCTGTATCTCTTGCATTGTCAGCAACCTTCTGCTTAATGCATCTGCAACCTTGTTCATTTGTCCTTTCTTGTGCTTGATAGTGAATGTGAAGGCTTGGATGTATTCCATCCATTTCAAATGCCTATTACTTAGCTTTTCTTGAGTGTTGATATAACTAAGTGCCTGGTTATCAGTAAAGACCACAAACTCTTTGGGTAAAAAATAATGCCTCCACTTCCTAAGGGACTGCACTAAAGCATATAACTCTAGATCATAGGTAGAGTACTTTTTCTTGGCTTCATTGAGCTTTTCACTAAAGAAGGCTATAGGCCTGCCCTCTTGACTTAGCACTCCTCCTACTACCACTCCACTTGCATCACACTCAATAGTGAACAACTTGTCAAAGCTAGGTAATAAGAGAATTGGTTGAGTTTCCACTTCTTGTTTCAGTTTCTCAAACCCTTTCTCAGCCTCTTGAGTCCACTTAAACTTTGTTTTCAGACCACCTTTGATAGTATCTAGGACTGGTGCACATATGCCACTAAAATTCCTTATGAATTTTCTATAGAATTGAGCCAAACCATGAAAACTCCTTACCTCTGTTGTTGTGGTTGGTGTAGGCCAGTTTAGGATGGCTTCCACCTTGCTTGGATCCATCTTTAATGAGCCTTTGGATACTACAAAACCTAGATACACAAGCTCTTGCTTGAAGAACTCACACTTCTCAAGGTTGATTGCCAACTTCTCCTCTTGCAACCTTCTAAGAACCATATCCACATGCTTAAGGTGTTCTTCTGCTGTCTTACTGAAAATCAGTATGTCATCAAGATATACTACCACAAAGATCCCTGTGAAATCCTTAAGCACTTCATTCATGAGTCTCATGAATGTGCTAGGGGCATTTGAGAGGCCAAATGGCATCACTTTCCATTCATATAACCCATCATTTGTCTTAAAAGTTGTCTTCCACTCATCACCATCCTTAATTCTGATCTGATGGTACCCACTCTTGAGATCCAACTTTGTGAAGAACTGAGCACCTCCAAGACAATCCATCAAGTCTTCAATTCTAGGAATATGAAACCTATACCTAATGGTGATCCTATTTATTGCCCTAGAATCAGTACAAAGTCTCCAATTACCTCCTTTCTTGGTTGCTAAAACCACTGGCACTGCACAAGGGTTGATGCTCTTTTGAATCAATCCTTGATCCAATAATTCTTGCACTTGCGTAGCTATCTCCAAATTCTGATCTGGTGTGAGTTTGTATGCTGCCTTGTTAGGTAATGAGGCTCCAGGTATGAAGTCAATTTGATGAATTATTGCTCTCTTTGGTGGTAAAGTTGCAGGTGTACCATCACTGACTATACTCTTGTACCTATCAAGCAACTTTTGGACTGCTTCCGGTAGGACTGTCTTTTCAGCCTTATCTCCCTCTTTAGGTTGTAACACAACCACATACCCTTCATTCCCTTGGTGTAGGTTCTTAAGGAACTCCTTACCACTGCTCAACATGATGTTTGGTGTCTTGGACTGTCCTTCATCTTCTTCTAACAGTGACTACAACTTGAAAGTCTTCCCATCCTTCTTGAATGATATGGTGTTCTCTTTCCCATCATACTTAACACTTCTGTCATACTTCCATGGTCTGCCTAGTAGTAGATGGCATGCATCCATGGGTAAAATATCACAAACCAACTTATCTTTATATCATACAATAGAAAATTCCATTGTTACTTGCTCATTAACTAAAACACTCTGCCCTTTGTTTAACCAAGTGACCTTGTAGGGGTTAGTATGAGGTGACTTTTCTAATTTCAGTTTCATTACTGCCTCCTCTGAGATTATGTTGTCTATTGAACCTGAGTCTACTATAACCTTGCATACTTTACCAAGTATCTTGCACCTTACTCTAAAAAGAGATCTTCTTTGCTTAGGTTCTTCCTTGACTGGTTGTCTGATCAAAACCCTGTTAAACATCATATTCTCTCCTACCTTAGATTCTATATGACTGATCTCAGATGCTTTGGGACTCATGGTGTCCTCTTGTGCATAAGCCACTCTCTTTTCATTGCTTGATGAGGAAGCTTTCTCCTGGCATCTATAAGCAGGGTGACCTATTTGATTGCAATGGTAACATTTCATGTTTGCAAAATAAGAATTGCTCCTGCCTGCTCCTTTTCCTCTATTTGAGCCTCCTTGAGGTCCTCTTCCTCTGTTAAATCTACCTCTGGAAGATGTTTCACCTCCATGCTCAGTAAGTTTAGATTCTCCTTGATTTCTTTGGTCATTGCCTCTACCTTGGTAGCCACCACACTGTCCTCTTTGATCTCTGCCTTTGCCTCTGCCCTTAGAAGCCTGGTCTTACTTCCTCTTGCTCCTTTCCTTTATCTTGTTAGCCAACTGATAACATTGGTGTACTGTCTTGGGACTTAGAAGAGCCATCTCTTCTTGAATGTTCCATTTCAAGCCATTAAGGTACCTAGCCACCTTGAGACTCTCATCCTCTGTCACATTAGATCTCATGCAAAGCTTTTGAAACTCCTCAGTGTAGGTGTTTACATCTTGATATTTTTTCCTTAGACTTTGCCTCTTCTTGTGCAATTGAATCTCATAGTCATCTGGCATGTAGGCTTCCTTTACCTTAGCAACCATTCCTTTCCAAGTTGATATGGGCTGTTTGCCTTCTTTTTCCCTCTTTGTCTGAATAAACTTCCACCATGTCAAGGCTGATCCTCTCAATCTTGACTTAGCAACCTTGACCTTCTGTGCTTCAGTGACTCCATCACACTCAAAATGATTCTCCATGCCTTCTATCCAATCCATGACTAGGTCTGGTTCCATGTTCCCACTAAACAGTGGTATGCCTTCAAGTGATTTTCCACTCAAGGCTTTTAATGCCTTCAAGAAAGGCTCCTCCTTTAAGACAGGGTCAGGTGCAGGGGTCTTATCTTCCTCTGCAACCTCTTCTTCCTTTGGTATTCTTCCCTCAAACTGTGCACTCCTCACTGCTGCCTCAAGTTGGGCTATTCGTTCCCTCAATTGTTTATTGTCTTCTTCCTGCTCTTCAACCATCTTAGCTAGTTCTGCATTGGTCACCATGGTGAAAGAATCACTGGACTCAACCTCTGACATATAAGATGCTTCCCAAATCTTTAACTTGCTCTGATACCAATCTGATAGGGAGTGGGGTTGGAGGAACCAATCACTAGTTCCTGCTCTAGGTCTTTCCTTATAAGACCTCCTTGGTGCTTGGCTTCACCAATCTAACCTATAGGCCCCTACTCATGACTAGGTGCCCCTAGTTTGTCTAACCAACCCCTCTCCTATCAACATGCTGTCCTTCTACCAAGCTAACCTTGGTGCTTCGCCACATTCTTTCCATTGGCCCTTACTCTTCCTTAAAGACCAAACATCCTCAAACTTCTATTAGATCCTTGAAAGGGGTGAGAGGTGTTGTAAGGCTTCAAAAATGATCAAATTAGGGTTCTTAAACAACCACAAGTTTCCAACTTTCCATCGCTTTCACACATTTCCTTTCCTAGGGTTTGAAAAAGAGCTACAAGCCCTAAGCCCCAATTAGGCCTGCCAACAGAGTCAAACTTCTATTTTCTTCTAAACCCACCAAAGACCTAGGTTCTTTGCTTAGGGGTTGTGTTTCTCATGCACTCACCTCCAAGATTTTAAGGGTTTCAAGCCTGCTCAGGCCGTACGCTGTCCAGACACCAAAAATGGTCAAGAAGCTAGGGTTTCCAAACTTCCTCAATGTTGTTTCAGACTGTCAAAGAATTCTCACTCCAGATGAATTGTTAGAACCTCCTCCAGACCTCCAAGCATAGCTAAGACCCTGAATAAAATTCACAAAAAATAATTTCTCAAAGATCTCTTCTCTGCTGCAAGTTATGGATCTTTTTCTCCAAGTCTGCCTCAACCGAACCTGCACTGGCTCGCCTAGGGCATCATCTTGCTAGCGTCTCCTGCACTGCCAAAAACTCTACTAACTACCATATTTACACTAATGGAGCCTAGACACAAATCCCAAAGGTCTGTACAAATTGTACGGTGGGGAAGTGCACTAGGACTCCATTCTTTCAAACTACCTGTTCAGGCCTGAAAAAGACAGTAATCTAACTATGTATAGATAAAAGATGAAAGAATGATTTACAAAGGTAAATGTAAGGCACACCAAGCTTGAAAAAAGTTAACACTACATGCTACAAACAAAGAATAGCAGGATCACTCCATTAAAGTTCAGTTTGAATGCAAAAAAATAGAAAAACTTACCTTTGAATGCCGCTTCCTTCAATTTTCAAAAATGTCACTTAACAATAATACCTCCAACCCTGCCTCAGGGTCGAGTCATGCCTTAAATATGCCTTCAAAAAAATTTAGATGCTTGGGTCGAGCTCATAAATGACCTAATGGTGAGTGTTATAAAACACACTGTGTTTTCTAACCCCTTGTCAACTTTTGACAACTTAGCACAATGATGTTGCAAAACTATTTAACACTTGTCACCTTCTTTCCCAAAGTTCAAAAACAACCCAAAGCACCAAACACAATGGTCAACATAACCTTATGATAACACAACAAAATTTGAACTTCCTTCTAGACTTTAGGAAAACCCATGTTTCCCAGGTGCTCCTGCACCACTTGGCAATATGACCGGAAAGCACATCATGATGGTTTTAAGAATAATATTAGATTGAAAAAGATGGTGAGACAATCACTTTAGAACCTCTGCAAGAAGATGATAGGATAGTTCATTAAGGTCCTAGTGTGATGGTTGTGAAGGAGAAGGTGTTCTTGAAGGATTTGGAGAAAGAAGAGGTTGGTTTTTGCATTGTAGGGAAGCCTATTTCTAATGCAGCAATAGATGTCAGAGAAGAAGAAGTCCCAAGTGAAGTGAAGACCTTGCTTGACATCTATGAAAACATTGTGGTGAAAGATCTACCAAGTTCATTGCCTCCAATCTGTGATGTAAGCCACCATATTGACTTGATCCCTAGTGCAAGTCTCCCCAATAAAGCAACAAATAAAATGAAACCTCAACAAAATGAGGAGATAAAAAATTAGGTGCAAGAACTACTAGATAAAGGTTTGGTGATAAAGAGTCTCAGTCCATGTGCTATGCCAATTGTCTTGGCACCCAAAAAAGATGGAGAATGGAGACTTTGCACTGAATCAAGAGCTATCAACAAGATAACCATTATATACAAATTTCCCATAACCCGGATGGAAGACCTCATGTATAGTTTGGTAGGGGAAAATTACTTTTCCAAAATAGACTTGAAAAGTGGCTATCACCAAATAAGAATTAGAGAGGGTGATGAGTGGAAGATGGCTTTCAAGACTAATGAGGGCCTTTATGAATGGTTGGTGATGCCCTTTGGGCTATCTAATGCTCCTAGTACATTCATGAGACTCATGAATGAGGTTCTAAAGGATTTCATTAATAAGTTTGTAGTGGTGTATTTAGATGACATCTTGGTATTCAACAAGACAAGAGAAGACCACTTGGACAAAGTTTTGGGAAAGCTGCATGAAGAAAAACTGATGATTAATCTCAAGAAATTTGAGTGGATGAAGAAAGAACTTGTGTATTTGGGATTTGTGATCTTAGGAGGAAACTTGAAGATGGATCCAAAGAAAGTTAAGGCCATTCTCAATTGGCCTACACCTAGAACAATTGGGGAAGTCAGAAGCTTCCATGGGCTAGCAAGCTTCTACCAGAAGTTTATAAGAGGTTTTAGTCACATTGTTGCACCTATTATAGATACCATAAAAGAGAAAAGGAAAGGAAGATTCTAGTGGACAAAGGAGGCTGATCAAAGCTTTGAGTACCTCAAAACAAAGGTAGCACAAGAACCCGTTCTTACTCTTCCTAATTTTGATAAGGTATTTACAATAGAATGTGATGCTAGTAATTTGGCCATAGGGGCAATGCTAAGTCAGGAAGGGAAGCCTATTGCATTTTTTAGTGAAAAATTGAATGAGGCTAAGAGAAAATATTCATCCTATGATTTAGAATTGCATGCCATGGTGCAAGCACTCAAAAAATGGAGGCATTACTTGCTACCTAAGGAGTTTGTGGTGTTCATAGACAACCATGCTCTAAGTTTTCTGAATAGTCAAGAGAAATTAGGCCATAGACACATGAAATGGGTTGAGTACCTGCAGGCTTACACATTCTCCATAAAAAATAAGAAGGGACAAGCCAAAAAAGTGGCAGATGCTCTAAGCAGGAGGGCAGTGTTAGTGCAAGAAGTGCAGCTCCAAAGTGTGGGTGTAGACTCACTAAAAGGTATGTATCAAGATGATGAAGAATTTCATGATGCATTTTATATTTGTGAACAATCACAGGGGTCATTTCATAAGGAGTGTGAGGATTATGTGTTACAAGAAGGGCTACTCTTTAAGGGGGATCAATTGTGCATACCAAAGTGTTCCATGAGGGAGAATTTGGTTAGAGAGAAACATAGTGGGAGCCTAGGAGGGCAATTTGGTTATGATAAAACCTTGGATCAGGTTAGAAGATTTTATTATTGTCCCAAGATGCATTTGGATGTGAAAAGGTATGTTGAAGGATGTGTCAAATGTCAAAGAGCTAATGGGATAAGCTCCAATGTTGGTTTGTATCAACCTTTGCCCATACCAAGTAGACCATGGGAAGCAATAAGTATGGACTTTGTCTTGGATTTTCCAAGAACCTCAAGGGGGTATGACAATGTATATGTTGTGGTAGATAGGTTTAGTAAAATGGCACACTTCATTGCATGCAAGTCAACTAATGATGCCTCCCATATTGCAAGTTTATTCTTTAAGGAAATAGTAAGAATTCATGGACTGCCACTATGAATAGTGTCTGATAGAGATTTAAAGTTCATTGGACATTTTTGGAGAACATTATGGAGGAAGTTGGGGACTAATTTAACCTTCAGTTCTGCCTATCATCCTCAAAAAAATGGGTAGACTGAGGTTGTTAATAGGTCTTTGGGAAATCTACTGAGATGTTTGACCAAAGAACATAATCAGTCATGGGACTTAATATTGCCACAGACAGAGTATGCATATAATGACTTAGTCAACCAGAGTATTGGTAGGAGTCCATTTGAATTTGTCTATGGAATGAATCCAAGGGGTGTTTGTGATTTAAGAGACTTGAGTGGAGTGAACAAGAGGAGTTCTAAAGGAGAGGATTTTGCAGTTGCTATGCATGATATACACAAGCAGGTTAAGGAGACACTCGAGAAGAATGTGGGCAAGTATAAAAAGAAAGCAGACTTGAAGAGAAATGATGTACAATTTAACGTGGGTGATTTAGTATGGGAACATTTGAGAAATGAGAGATTTCCTAAGGGAAAGCATACAAAGCTGATGATGAAGAAAATATGACCCTGCAAGGTGGTCCACAAAAATGGGAACAATGCATATGAGATTGAACTCCCACAAGGAGTTGCCATCTCACCAATTTTTAATGTAACTAAATTATATCCCTTCAAAGGATCTATTTTTGCAAGAGAAGAAGCAGGTGAACCTAAAAATTCTGAGGGAGAGTGGATCAAGGATCTCCCACCTACTCAACCTATGCAGCTTGAAGCTATCTTGGATTCAAGGGAGGTGAAGAGAACAAGGAGGAAGGTATACACAAAACACTTGGTCAAATGGCTTGGATTACTTGAAGAAGATGCAACTTGGATGTCTAAAGAAGACATAAAGAAGCATGGCACATCTTTCAAAGACCTTATTTCACTCGGAGTATGAAATTTCTCCTCCTTGGTTGTATGGTGCAGGAGCGCCAATGTGAAATTTTGGTTTTCAATTGTTAGGGGAGTATAGGTTTGAATAAAGGGTCACTTTCATGATGTAATAAGGTCATGTGACCAAAATTTTATGTAATTAGTGTAACTAGGAGGTCTTAGGTGTGTGGGGTCGAGTATTTTTCACAACTTTACATTTGGTTAACGTTGTTTAGTGCACTTTTTGTCAAATTTTGAATGACAGTTAGAATGTGAATAGTCACAACTTCAAATTTCTATTGTGAACCATTGGTATGCCTAGAGAAACATGATATAAGGCCTCTAAAAAAATTTAGGTAGGTTGGTTGGATGAAAATTTGA
Source organism: Sequoia sempervirens (assembly GCA_007258455.2). NCBI lineage: Eukaryota > Viridiplantae > Streptophyta > Pinopsida > Cupressales > Cupressaceae > Sequoia > Sequoia sempervirens. Next base: position 1,060,904,275 of record VDFB02281492.1, read on the forward strand.
ACTTGTAATACAATAGTACTATATTTTTGGTGTTTTCTCTGCATATCTTTGTGTTTCTTAAATCTTTACGATCTCGTACAATCTGAAATTAATGCAAGACCCTTAAAACCTATTGGAGCATCATGCTAGCTTTCATTTGAATCTTATTTGAGAAGGTTTCATCAAGTTTTAGGGGAGAAAAGTTAATTTTTTATATGTTGCTTGATATTTAGGGTTTCTTAGGGTTTGGACAAAAAATGGAGTTGTAAAGGCCATTCCACCATAGAGTAGTTCAATAAATAGGTGGAATGGGCCTGTTAGAAGTTAGGGTTAGAATTTTCATGGTTGTTAGGCAGGGTGGTATTGTGGCTGAAGAATTAGCATGTGCATAATCTTGGCAAGTTGAATGTCAAAACATGGAAATACTGGTTTTTGTGATGGACTACAAGAAATAAGGACGATCTGTCAATTCCAATGATGGAAATGTTAGTTTTGTGACTAGTTGGGACTATGTATGAAGGTTTTAAGGTTGTTGGTGAATTAGAATATAGACCTCCTTTGGAAAAGAGGCCTAATTAGGCCTAAAAGTAGAGTTGTTGATCAGATTGTGATGTGTTGGCCCAAAAAAAACCCAAGAAAGGTTTTGATATGTTGTGTAGCAGCATAAAGGGTCCCTAAAAGTGGGTTCTTCAAGAGTTGAAAAGGTCATATGGTGGAGATATAGTTGAATAAGTGTGTCTCCATGGCTACAAGCCAATTGGTGGTTTAACAAAGGAAGTTACTTGAGAAGGAGTGAGTGACCTTGCAAACCTATTGAATCAGATTTATTTGAGTCTAATACCACCCTGTCTTGCATCAAGGAATGAAACTAGATGAAGAATAATCCTCAAAGTTTGAGGAAATTGGTGTGTTGAGACTCCCAATCTCCATCGGTGGGTAGGACAAGGTTGCATAATTTTTAGTAGGATTGATCCAGATCAAGGACCTCTTTGAAAGAAACTCCTCCCCACCTTGATGAAACAACTCCAATGTGATTGTAAAGTCTAGAGAGGGGAGGGATTTCCTTCTCAATCTCTTCGACTATGGGTGATGAGCTCAAATTTTGGATTATCGTGGAATCCTAGATCTTGAGCCTATTTTCTTTCGTGATTTGTTCTATTGTCAATACTCCTTCGTCTAGTGAAAATAAGGTGGGAAATCTAGAGTGGATCAGATTTTTGAATTCTTCCTTTATCTCACCATCCTTCTTATCCAACACCAATTGATAAGTTCAACTTTTTAATGCAACTTGGTGGTAGGTGATAAATTCATTTGCCTTCCTTACAACTATTCTTTGGTCAAGAATGCCAAAACCTTTTAAAGTTTCCTCGGTCACCTTACATAGTCTCGAGATTAAGACTCCTAATTCTTCAGCTCAGGGAGTGATTGTGTGTAGAATTTGGTTGACCATTGGGCCAAACTTTATGTTTAACTCTTGTGCATCTGCTAGAAAGCATAGAACTGGCTTCAGAGCTACCACTACAACTATGATCCTTTCTCAATGATTAGATATTAATTTTTTAACCACCAGGAGGAGTTGAGATCCATGTGTTGTAGTTAATTCTTGTTGGAATTGGGATTCCCTAGCTTTCATGCTTCCTTGCAATTGATCCTTCTCCTAGAGAGTGTTTGAAAGGTCAGACTGTAGCCTCTCTATCTCCTCATTGTGAATCTATAGAGCAGACTCAATGTCTTATTTCTCTTGTTTTTCCTCTTCCATCTCTGCTTGGGCCTTTTGAATATTGTCAGGGGTTTCAGCCAATTCTTCCTGCATATCTACCTTCTACTTGTCCATTTCTTGCAACTCCTTTTGCAACTCATCATATATATTATTTTTTCTGGCTTCTTCATCCTTGAACTCCTTTTTGCTTTGTTTATGCTCCATAATTGTTTCATACTCGACCACAATCTCGAATTTCAATCTTTCCACCTTGATACGAAGCTGATCCTTTTCACTCTAGGATTCTTTGAGAAACTTAGTTGCTTCACCTTGTTGATCCTGTACCTGTCTTAAGTAGGCCAACTCCAAATCTTTTCCTTTGATTTTCGCTTGTAGCTTGTCCAATGTGGTCTTTACGTTTACCAACCCTTCCTTGCACGTATTTAGTTTCTTGTCTAGCTTCTCGTAGTCAGTATAGAATGCCTTCTGAGTTGCTTTGGCTAGGACCACTTTGTCGCATTGAAGAGTTTCACTTAAATTGAGACCCACAGTTTGGATGTCATAATATTTGAATTGCATCTCTCCCTCTGTCTTGGATATCCACGACCTCATAACTGCGATTAATAGAGCATTCCACTCTTCATAAAAACAAGTTTCCAACTTTTGGGTAGCTGGATTCACGACAACCTTTCTCCGTAACTTCTACTTTCTCACTTGGAAAGCTTTCCTTGTCACTTTAAAATGAGTCTGAAGGCTCTATGGAGACTCAATACTTTGTGCGACAAGTGAAACACTGACAGGGAGACAAAATAGGGTGATGGAAGGAGAGGCATTGATTGCCTGAGATTTTGGGGAAGCAAAAGGAAGTGTTATCATTGAAAAGGGTGGGATTCCATACATGGCCTGAGGAGGGGCACCCATTGGAGTAAAAGGGGAAGTAGGCAGAAAAAGAGACATAGGTATGGAAGTAGGCGATGAAACTTGCAACATGGGTGTGTTAGTGTTTACAATTGGTCAATCATGACTGAGGAAAAAGATGTGCATTCAACACGCGAGGTTTCTTCATGGGGCTCATTGTCTAGTATAGCCATGGGTGTATTAAGGATGGGGGCGTCAGAACCCGCGGATGGAAGATTTCTTTTAGTAGAAGAGAGTGCAGTAATAACTAAAGATGCAATAGAAGGAAGGATGGCAGGTGCAAGACTTACTTGGATTGTCAAAGATGAAAATCTTAGCGGAACGAAGTGCACCTCTTCCTCTCCCCTTCTAATGTGCTTGATCCGCCTAAGTCTTGAACTCTTCTTCTCTTTTTAGGAGATTCGTTGGTTGATTTAGATTCTCTGGCGATCGATCCTAACAAACCCTAGGCCCCTGGACCTATGACAGATATTTTTGGAGACCATCAACTCCTCTTACCTCATTTTAGGGTGTTGGAAGAGGATGTGATATGTGATTCTTTGTGTTTTGATCCTTTTCCCTTCCTTTTTCCTGCATTGGGTGCTTGAGGTAGGGGAGTTGAAACGGGTTCATCTTCATGTTCAATCTCCTGATCTGATTCAAGATTACTATTATTGGATCTAGCCTTAGCATCATAGATCTCATTGAAATGATCATCATTTGGCTTAACTTCTACATATAGGGCATTTGGGAAATTGGTTTCCTGTCGGTACTTCCAGAAATCACCATTATTTGTTTCCAACCATCCCAAATGTTTTAGCTATGTTTTGAGGGACTGGCCCATTTGGGTGCTTTTTCGGAACTCTGTCACCCTCGGATAGAAGTCAAGCCATGGGGGTTGTACATATGGTATAAAGGCTAGGTAAATGTATACCTCTTCCCTTTCTTCGGTTGGGTTCTTTCTTGACTCAAAATATTCTCGCTCTTCATGTTTAACAGTTGGAAGATGTCTAATAGGATTATACTTCCATCTATCGCAAATGAGAACTAGGCCCAGGCAGGCCAACTTGCTAGTTAGCACATCTTTCTCTTCCTAATTTACAAGTGTTACTTGAATTTTGGTGATGGTAAGGGGAAGGGTGTAAAGAACTTTTTTGTGTCTCCCATTTCCATAAGCTTTGTTGGAAATGGTTTCCTAATAACGACATTCCTCCAATGCGAAGGTTCTGTTTGTTACATATTTAGGAAGCCTAAAAGGCTCCTCAATAGAACTATGATATGTGATGAAATAAAACTTTGCTCCCAAAAAATAATCCACTGGGGTCTATGGCTTTTCATCCATTCTAAAGCCTCAGGGGAAAACCTGCCTAGAGGACATGGAGACAATTCTAGGAGTACTGGTTGTAGAAAATAATCAACAAATGAATAATGATCCCATGTGTTGGAAAGCACATGGGTTGAGGTTGAAACTAGCTTGTATAACCCCACCGTATCAAACTTACTAAGTGAAAAATGACCTCTAAAGAACTTAGGGTTCTGATGTAAAATCAAGTGTACCAGAAAAGAGGAATACCTAAACTCAAAAGTAGTGTTATAATATATTAGTTGTTCTACAATTCCCTTAATGATCACCTCGATGAAATAAAAACGCTTCTGGCTCCTTTCTCTCTTGAGCATGAAGGCCAAGCCCATTTGGAACTCATAGAATTCTTCATCACTTTCATGGCCATAAATAAAAGCTAACATTGAGAAAATGTCCTGCACATCTGATTTGAACTTTCTGTGTGTTACTTATGAAATTTTAAATTTTAAATATTAGGCCCGCATAAAAAAATCCTTTGATTTGTGCCTCCATTAATCCCATGTATATTCAAATCGTGGTTTCAACAAATTTTGTAACTAATCACTACCCTACCAAGTTCCTTAACTAAGCCATGAGGTTCTAAAATTATAGAATCACCCGACCATAACCTTCAGGGTGATATGCTATGTAGTTGGGATAATCGGGAGTTTGCAAAACTCAAAAAATCCCGACTAATGGTTATTAAGTTCCACTTCTCAGCGACCAGATGATTTCATCAGGATGCACAACTTTTAAGGTGTCAGTTCATTAAATAAGTTGCATGATGCCTTTAAGGAATGTCTTCTCAAATGCTTTGGAATGTCAATTTGAAATGTAACGTGATCTTTAAAATCCTCTGAAAGGACAACTCTTAAGTAAGGAGTTGGTGAAATGCATTTTGTAGCAGGTTGGCACATTTCTCTTGGCCAATAAATGGCCACTTCTTGCCACCCAAATTAAACAAGCCTACATGCAAGGAAAGGTAAACAAAATTTTTTAGTTCCATAATTTTCTCAAGATGGTACTTCTTGGTGAGGTTATAGAATGGGAAGATGAACTTGTTCCTAGCATGCAACTTGATTTGAATTGGCCAGAGGAAGAATAGTTCGACATCATTTCTGAACTATGTTCGCTAGCCTGGAAAGAGAAGACCAGCTATGCCGAGTATAATCAGGTGATCTTCATTTTAGACGAAGAAGAAGACTGCGCTGAATTTCACAATTTGGTCATGGAGATGCAGTTGGAATTGTTCAGGGTTCTGGCCCCTCCAGTGGTTTAGCAACATGCATGGATTTTCACAACACGTAATGATAACATCTTTTTTGAAACTTTTTATCTAGAAGTCTTTTTACCTTCCGATCATTTTCAAGACCATTACTTTTGTAATGTAATAGTTTTGGGTGTGCCTATATATAAACCTCCAAATTAATGAAAAGAAAGAGGGAGAAGAGGGGGGGAAATAGGAAAAGCGAGGTACAAATTTTGGGTTTTAACACAATTTATTGTACAGAAGGGGAGACTTTGAACTCACTTATAAACATTAAAGAAATAAGGAGATATTTTGAATCTTTTCATTTATCAGTATTTTATTTGATTGCAACTGAATTGTGCTTCGTTGTGATCTCTTTAATGTTTATTTGTCCTATCAAGCTGAGCATGTGATTATTTCTAGGAATTTGAGTCCAGGATAATTCATCTGTTGAAAGAAATTTACTTATCATTCTTTTCTTATTTCTCCTTGTGGATTTAAGACAAATGAGCCTTGTATCATTTGTTTATATTATTCTCATTCTGAATTGGCTTATAACATTTACTTTCATGGTTATGGGTAGATGTTTGTGAACCTTTTCTGCTTTCTGGTTAAAAGCATACCCAGTTTTCTCATTCATTGCATATCATTTGAAGGTAGATGCGCCTTGTAAAATAAGCAGAGAGCACTTGCAAATACCTTTGCAAGTGACTCAACTGTTGGTGATGTTTGTTCTTCTATTCAGGAAATTTGAGTCATTTTTTGCATTAGAACAAATCTGTCAACCAACAGATTTTTGGTGACTCCACTGGGGAGATGAAAAGACCATATTAATGGTTCCTTCCTAGAAAAGAAGGCTGGAAACTCTATTTATCTAAAGATCTATGAGAAATGATTCATGGCTAAGCCAAGGAAGGAAGCCAATTCATAAAGAAATATGTAAAAACATTTGAGAAGATATTAAAAGAGGTATTGGCTGGAGAAGATGAAGTGCTTCAGTCATTGTGGAATGATTTTAAAGAAAGCATCTATGAAGTTGAAAAGAAGAAGCTGCATTCATTAGAAGATCATAAATCTTCTATACTGCTAAGAAAGGTACATGAAAGATATTAGCTGATTAAAAATATTAAACAAGAAATTTATTAGTTACAGACAATAGTGGAAAGATTGAAATGATCTAAAGAAGGACCTAAAGATAATAATGTTCTTGCCAGTTCATATTCCTATTCTTCTTTCAATTTCTTTGTACTTGATGAACAGACTATTGCAGAGACATACATTACACCTCAGAAACTTATGAAAGAGTCTAATCAAATTAAAAGAAAAGAATCACCAACCTCCATGATATGCATGTAGATGGGAGAAGTTGAACCATCACTTGTTTATCCTGAAGAAGAGGTATCACCTGAAGACTAATACTATTTTAATTCCCAACTGGTGTTTAGAAGTTTCAAATGATGGCTTCTTGTGTGGAATTATGGATAAAGATGGTCATATCATTCAAGTTGAAATGGGTACAACCACTGGTGATTTTTGTGATAAAACCATGATTAAAGATTTAGATGATTTACATTCTCAATCTACTCTTGTTTTTAATGATGATTTTCTTGGAGCAAAAGAAGAGGAAATTCCTTTTTTCAAGTTCGATCCTATGCTTATAGAATCAATAGTAACATGTACGAGACTGCAACAAGAGTATTAGGTTAGTACTGAGGTGGTTAAAGATGCTACAATGGTATTTGGAGAACAACTGAGGAAATCTAAAAATGAGAAGCAAATGGGTGAGTTGAGCATATCCAATGCATTATTTGTGCCAAAAAAATTTGAAATTTTTGAGAATCCCCTTTTTGAATTTTATGATACCTCTGAACCAAACGATGCAAGTCCACTCTTTTATTCATGCAATGAACAAGTTGAATCTGTTATTGAAAATGATTTTAATGACAAATTAACAAAACAAAATGATGAGATTGCTCCAGTGGGTAATGATTTGCTGATGGTTTCAGATGATATTAGTGTTCCCAACTTGGCTATAGTAGTATGTGGAAGTGTGCATGGTAATGCTCAAAGCTGTATTCAAAGCTATATTCAAGAGAATGTAAAGGTGCTTGATGAAAAGTGGTTATTTGGTCATGACATTCTACACAGGTTTCTCTTTTGCACAGAAAGCCTTCTTTGGATTGGTATATTATTTTTCAATGTGCTGGAACTTCATGGGCATGCATCCTTATTCTGTAGTGGGTCTTATTTCTCCCTGCCCGTCAATGGCTTTGCATGAGAAACATTGGACATTCTCTGAAGGTAGGGTCTTTGGACCATGCATATAGTAGGTAGTTTTGATGTGCTTTGGTAATTAGTTTCCTTTCCAGTCTGGTGTTCTTGTCCCATTTTTGGCTTGTGCCCGGTTCCCCCCACCCTTCTGCAAGTAGTTATCCATCCTTTTGCTTCTCTTTCGACTCTGCACCCAATGGACTTGGACTAGTCTGCCCCAAAGCTTCTAGAGTTCTCTACATTTTCCACAAAAATACAGTCCCCAGTCAGAGCCAATGTTATTTATGAAATTTTAAATTTTAAATTCTAAGGCCTGTATAAAAAAATCCTTTGATTTGTGCCTTTGTTAATCCCATGTATATTCAAATTGCGGTTCCAAAATTTTTTGTAACTAATTGCGGCCCTACCAAGTTCCTTAACTAAGTCGCGAGGTTCTAAAATTATAGAATCACCCGACCATAATTGATAGGGTAGAGTTGGATGGAACACTCACTATTCCATGCTCTGGGTCTCACCTTGGCATACCCCTTTGGTGTCACTCTCTACCACCTTAACCTATAGGGCCTAATGCTTGTTAGGCACCCCTGGTTCTCCTGGCCAACCCTACTATCATCTCCATTTCCCTAACCAAGCCAATCTTGGTGCTCTCTCTGCCATTCTCTCCTTAGCCCTTAATCTTCCTAAAGGCTAGCTAAGTTCCCAACCTTCACTAATTCGATTGCAGGGGTGTGTGATGTCTCCCATGGCTTCAAGTCCATCCCTCTAGGGTTCTTGATCATCCACCAATCTCCAATTCTCCATCGCTCTCACCAAACCCTCTCCTAGGGTTAGAAAGGCTACAAGCCCTAGAGCCCCAATTAGGCCTCCTAACCCGAGAAAAATGGAGAGTATGCCCAAATTCTCCAAATGAACCCAAATATTTTCTTGGGATTCATGGTACCCTTGCCCACACCTTGAATATTTTTGGGGTTTGGAGCCTCCACTATCCGCACACTGCCCTTACTCAAAAAATGGCCAAAAAATAGGGTTTATAAGCCTATTCCAGCCTGCTTCCAAACTGTCAGAGTTTTCTCACACCGAATGGGTTGATGGAGCCTCCTCCTAACCACCAGGCCTTTCCAAGACTCTCAGTTGAATTCTCCAAAAGGAAATTTTCCAAAACCTTAGCACCCCTGCAAGTTATGTGCCTTGCACTCCTTGTCTTCCCTAGACGGACTCTGCCTGGCTCGCCTAGGGAAAGACTTTGCTACAGTTCCTACACACACACAAACCCTAAAACCTACCATATGTACAAACATGGAGTCTAGGCACTGTTCCCAAAGGGCCGTATAGTTTGTACGGTGGGAAAGTGGTCTAGCACTCCATTTCCTCAAAACTATTTGGTTTAGACCAACAACAGGGTAAAAGAAAACTATTTACAAATGGTGCTTGAAAATTGAACAAGGAAGATAATTAATGTTACACAGTGCTTGTATGGTAACAACACTACATCCTACAATCAAAACAGTAGCAGTTCTAATCCATTAAATCTCTATTAAGATGCAAAAATCAGAAATTGTAGCACGAAACACTGTCTTCCTTCAATTTCACAAAATTCCACTACAACATCAATGCTTCCAACCCTATTCCATGGTCAAAGCACACCTAAATAGGCTCCAAAAATAGTTAAGCTCTTTTTGTTGAACCTATTGATGACCTAATGGCAAAAATTATAAAATCCACTGTGTTTTTCAACCTTTGCCAACTTTTGAAAACTCAGCAAGATGAGCTTCTAAACTTATTCATCTCTTCACAACTTCTTTCCTAGAGATCAAAAACACCTCTAAGCTATCTTCACATTGGTCAACATGACCTTTATGAAAAAAAAACAAAATTATCCTTCTAGATTTCCTATTTACCTAATGAAACTGCCTGTTGTTCCTTAGGTGCTCCTGCACCATTCTCCCCCTCTCTGCCCAAACACTAAGGAATGGAAGGAGAGATCAATGATAGGTCAATACCAAACTTCTTGAACTGATCTTCTTGTACCCATGTGGCTTCTGATTCATGCTTGTTCTTCCACTTGACAAGGTGCTCCATGTACACCTTATGCCTTGTAGACTTTTGCACTCTTGACTCAAATATCTTCTCTGCCCGTAGCTTGTCTGGAGTAGGTAAGGCTATGTTGCTTACATCCTTGAAGATCTCCCTACTTTCTTGATCTGAGTTACTGACTATTCCCTTATATCTGATCAAATCAACAACGTTGAACACTGGCAAAATCCCTAGATCTGCTGGTAACTCCACCTTGTATGCATTTTTCCCATACTTGGCTAACACTTTGCATGGACCCACTCTCTTCATCTGCAATTTGGTTGATGTACCCTTCTGCAACCTTGACTTGTTAAGGTGGACCATGACATAGTCTCCTACTACAAATTGCACATCCTTCCTTGACAGATCTACCTTCTCCTTCAACTTTTGTGTAGCCTCGGTGACTATCTTCTTCACTGCTCCTGAATCTCTTTCATGGTTTGACTGAAGTCCTCTGCATGACCACTCCTATGTTCCATAGCTCCAAGATCTCTGAGCTCACATATGCCTCTTGGGTGCATCCCATACACAACTTCAAAAGGACTCTTCCCTGTGGTCCGGTTCACACTATCATTGTAAGCATACTCAGCTTGTGAGATAACCATATCCCATGTCTATCCATACTCCTTAGTTAGGAACCTTAGAAGGTTACCTAGCACCCTATTAACCACCTCTGTTTAACCATCAGTCTGAGGATGGTAAGCTGATCCAAAAGACAGGTTGGTTCCTAATCTACTCCATAGAGTCTTCCAAAAGTGACTCATGAACTTTACATCCCTGTCTGAAACAATGCTCAAAGGAAATCCATGGATCCTTACAAATTCCTTGAAGAAGAGATGAGCTATGTAACTAGCATCATGAGTAGTTTTGCAAGGGATAAAATGACTCATTTTGCTAAATCTGTCCACTACTACATAGACACTATCAAAACCAGTCTTGGTCTTAGGAAGGCCTACCACAAAATCCATGCTTACACACTCCCATGGTCTATTAGGAATGGGTAGGGGTTGATATAGACCAGCATTACTATCTCCTCCCTTAGCTTTCATACACACAACACATTGTTCCACATACTTTCTAACATCTCTTGCCAACTTAGGCCAGGAATAGAATCTTTGCATAGTTCTAAAGTCTTGTTAATGCCAAAATGTCCACTAAGACTTCCATTATGCTTTTCCTGAATGAGATTTTCCCTCATTGACCCTCTTGGAACACATAACTGATTTACTTTAAACAATAAACCACTTTGCAAAGTATACTCTGAGTATTGGCTATGGAAATGGTTCTCAAAGTTAGAACATACCTTATAGACGTCTGAAAAGTCTTCATCTTCCCCATAAAGATCTTTAAAATTGTCAATCCCTATGCTCTTCACTTGTATCTCTTGCACTGTCAACAACCTCCTGCTCAATGCATCTGCTACTTTGTTTAACTATCCCTTCTTGTAATTGATGGTGAAGGTAAAAGCTTGGATGTATTCCATCCACTTCAAGTGTCTATTGCTTAACTTCTCTTGGGTATTCATATAGCTAAGTGCCTGATTGTCGGTAAAGACTACAAATTCCTTGGGTAGAAGGTAATGCCTCCACTTCCTAAGTGATTGAACCAAAGCATAAAGTTCTAAGTCATAAGTTGAATACCTCTTATTTGCTTCATTGAGTTTCTCACTAAAGAAGGCTATAGGCCTGCCCTCTTGACTTAGCACTCCTCCTACTACCACTCCACTTGCATCACATTCAACAGTGAATTTTTTTTCAAAACTAGGTAATAAGAGAATAGGTTGAGTTGCCACCTCTTGTTTCAGTTTCTCAAACCCTTTCTCAACTTCTTGATTCCACACAAACTTAGTTTTTAAACCACCTTTGATTGTATCTAGGACTGGTGCACATATACCACTAAAATTCCTTATGAATTTTGAATAAAATTGAGCCAAACCATGGAAACTTCTTACCTCAGTCCCTATGGTTGGTGTAGGCCAGTTTAGGATGGCTTCCACCTTGCTTGGATCCATCTTCAATGATCCTTTGGACACTACAAAACCTAAATATACAAGCTCTTGTTTAAAGAACTCACATTTCTCTAGATTGATTGCCAACTTCTCCTCTAGCAACCTTCTAAGAACCAGCTCCACATGTTTTAAATGATCTTCTGCTGTCTTGCTGAATATGAGGATGTCATCAAGGTATACCACCAAAAATATCCCTGTAAATTCTTTAAGCACTTCATTCATGAGCCTCATGAATGTGCTAGGGGCATTGGAGAGACCAAATGGCATCACTCTCCATTCATATAACCCATCATTTGTATTGAAAGCTGTCTTCCACTCATCACCATCCTTAATTCTGATCTGATGGTATCCACTCTTGAGATCCAACTTTGTGTAGTATTGAGCTCCTCCAAGACAATCCATTAGGTGTTCAATTCTAGGAATAGGGAACCTATACCTAATGGTGATCCTATTTATTGCTCCAGAATCAGTGCATAATCTCCATTTACCTCCCTTCTTGGTTGCTAAGACCACTGGTACTGCACATGGGCTGATGCTCTTTTGAATCAATCCTTGATCCAACAACTCTTGCACTTTTCTAGCTACCTCTAGATTCTGATCCGGTGTAAGCTTATAAGATACCTTGTTAGGCAATGAGGCTCTAGGTATGAAGTCAATTTGATGACTTATGGCTCTCTTTGGTGGTAGAGTTGCAGGTGCACCATCACTTACAATGTCCTTGAACTGATCCAATAACTTTAGGACTGCTCCGGGTATGACTGTCTTTTTAGCCTTGTCTACTTCTTTAGGTTGTAACATAACCACATATCCTTCACCCCCTTGATGTAGGTTATTAAGGAACTCCTTCCCACTACTCAACATGACACTTGGTGTCTTTGACTGTCCCTCTTCTTCTTCTAACAGTGACTGCAACTTGAAAGTCTTCCCATCCTTCTCGAAGGAAATGCTGTTCTCTTTCCCATCATGCATGGCACTTCTGTCATACTTCCATGGTATTCCCAATAGTATATGGCATGCATCCATGGGTAAAACATCACAAAATAACTTATCCTTATACCCTCCAATGGAAAACTCCACCGTTACTTGCTCATTCACTAGAACACTCTGCCCTTTGTTGAGCCATGTTACCTTGTAGGGGTTAGTGTGGGGTACCTTTTTCATTTTTAGTTTCATTACTAGTTCTTCTGAGATGATATTGTCTATTGAACCTGAATCTACAATGACCTTGCATACTTTACCAAGTATCTTGCACTTCACTCTAAATAGAGCTCTTCTTTGTTTTGGTTCTTCCTTGACCGGTTGTCTGATCAACACTCTTCTAAACATCAGATTCTCTCCCATCTCAGATTCAATGTGACTGACCTCAGGTGACTTAGAACTCATGGTGTCCTCTTGTGCATAAGCCACTCTCTTCTCATTGCTTGATGAAGATGCTTTCTCTGGGAACCTATAAGCAGGATGTCCAACTTGACCACAATGGTAGCATTTCATGTTTGCAAAGTATGAATTGCTCCTGTCTGCTCCTCTTCCTCTATTTGAACCTCCTTGAGGACCTCTGCCTCTGTTATATCCTCCTCTAGAAGATGTTTCACCACCATGCTCTGTGAGTTTAGACTCTAAATGGTTTCTTTGCTCAGTTCCTCTACCTTGGTAGCCACCTCATTGTCCTCTTTGATCCCTTTGATCTCTGCCTTTGCCTCTACCCTTAGAAGCCTGGTCTTGTTTCCTCTTATTTCTTTCCTCAATCTTGATAGCTAATTGGTAACATTGATGTACTGTCTTAGGACTTAAAAGAGCCATCTACTCTTGAATGTTCCATTTCAAGCCATTAAGATACCTAGCCACCTTGAGGCTTTCTTCTTCTGAAACATTAGACCTCATACAAAGTTTTTGGAACTCCTCTGTGTAGGTATTCACATCTTGGTCTTTCTGCCTTAGGCTTTGTCTCTTCTTGTGTAACTGAATCTCATAATCATTTGGCATGTATGCTTCCCTTACTTTGGAAACCATTCCTTTCCAAGTTGAAATAGGCTATTTGCCTTCCTTTTCCCTCTCTATCTGAATGAACTTCCACCATGTCAAGGCAGAACCTCTTAACCTTGATTTGGCCACCTTTACCTTTTGTGCTTCTGTGACCCCATCACACTCAAAATGGTTTTCCATTCCCTCTATCCAATCCACAACTAAATCAACTTCCATTTTTCCACTAAACAGTGGTATGCCTTCAAGTCCTTTTCCACTCAAAGCCCTTAATGCCTTGAAGAAAGGCTCTTCTTCCAAAATAGGGTCAGGTTTAGGGATCTTTTCTTCCTCTGCAACCTCTTCTTTCTTTGGTACCCTTCCTTCCAACTGCGCATTATTCAATGCTCTCTCAAGTTGGTCTATTCTTTCTTTTAACAACTTATTGTCTTCTTCTTGTTCTTCAACCATCTTGGCCAATTCAACATTTGTCACCATGATGGTAGAACCACTAGATTCAAGGTCTGACATACAAGATTCTTCCAAAATCTTTTGCTTGCTCTGATACCAATTTGATAGGGTAGAGTTGGATGGAACAATCACTGTTCCATGCTCTGGGTCTCACCTTGGCGTACCCCTTTGGTGTCACTCTCTACCACCTTAACCTATAGGGCCTAATGCTTGTTAGGCACCCCTGGTTCTCCTGGCCAACCCTACTATCATCTCCATTTCCCTAACCAAGCCAATCTTGGTGCTCTCTCTGCCATTCTCTCCTTAGCCCTTAATCTTCCTAAAGGCTAGCTAAGTTCCCAGCCTTCACTAATTTGATTGCAGGGGTTTGTGATGTCTCCCATGGCTTCAAGCCCATCCCTCTAGGGTTCTTGATCATCCACCAAACCCTCTCCTAGGGTTAGAAAGGCTACAAGCCCTAGAGCCCCAATTAGGCCTCCTAACCCGAGAAAAATGGAGTGTGCCCAAATTCTCCAAATGAACCCGAATCTTTTCTTGGGATTCGTGGTACCCTTGCCCATACCTTGAAGATTTTTGGGGTTTGGAGCCTCCACTATCTGCACACTGCCCTTACTTAAAAAATGGCCAAAAACTAGGGTTTATAAGCCTATTCCAGCCTGCTTCCAAACTATTAGAGTTTTCTCACACCGAATGGGTTGATGGAGCCTCCTCCTAACCACCAGGCCTTGCCAAGACTCTCAGCTGAATTCTCCAAAAGGAAATTTTCCAAAACCTTAGCACCCCTGTAAGTTATGTGCCTTGCACTCCTTGTCTTCCCTAGCCGGACTCTGCCTGGCTCGCCTAGGGCAAGACTTTGCTAGCAGTTCCTACACACACACAAACCCTAAAACCTACCATATGTACAAACATGGAGTCTAGGCACTGTTCCCAAAGGGCCGTATAGTTTGTACAGTGGGAAAGTGGTCTAGCACTCCATTTCCTCAAAACTGTCTGGTTTAGACCAACAACAGGGTAAAAGAAAACTATTTACAAATGGTGCTTGAAAATTGAACAAGGGAGCTAATTAATGTTACATAGTGCTTGTATGATAAGAGCACTACATCCTTCAATCAAAATAGTAGCATTTCTAATCCATTAAATCTCTATTAAGATGCAAAAATTAGAAATTGTAGCACGGAACGCTGTCTTCCTTCAATTTCACAAAATTCCACTACAACATCAACGCTTCCAACCTTGTTCCATGGTCGAAGCACACCTTAAATAGGCTCCAAAAACAGTTAATCTCTTTTTGTCAAACCTATTGATGACCTAATGGAAAAAATTATAAAATCCACTATGTTTTTGAACCTTTGCCAACTTTTTAAAACTCAGCAAGATGAGCTTCTAAACTTATTCATCTCTTCACAACTTCTTTCCTAGAGATCAAAAACACCTCTAAGATATCTTCACATTGGTCAACATGACCTTTATGCAAACAAAACAAAATTATCCTTCTAGATTTCCTATTTACCTAATGAAATTGCTTGTTGTTCAAACTTCCTGTTGTTCCTTAGGTGCTCCTGCACCAATAACCTTTGGGGTGATATGCTATGTAGTCAGGATATCGGGAGTTCGCAAAACTTAAAAACTCTTGACTAATGGTTATTAAGTTCTACTTCTTAGTGACTAGATGATTTCATTGGGATGCACAACTTTTAAGGTGTTAGTTCATTAAATAAGTTGCACAGTGCCTTTAAGGAATGTCTTCTCAAATGATTTGGAACATCAATTTGAAATGTAACGTGATCTTTAAAATCCTTTGAAAGGACAACTCTTAAATAAGGAAGTTGGTGAAACAAATTTCTTGGCAGGTTGGCACATTTCTCTTGGCCAATAAACAGTCACTTCTCGCCACCCAAATTAAACAAGCCTGCATGCAAGGAAAGGTAACAAAATTTTTTAGTTTACAAAATTTTCTCAAGATGGTACTTCCTAGTGAGGTTATAGAATGGGAAGATGAACTTGTTCCTATCATGCAACTTGATTTGAATTGGCTAGAGGAAGAACAATTCGACATCATTTCTGAACTACGTTTGCTAGCCTGGAAAGAGAAGACCAACTATGCCGAGTATAATCAGGTGATCTTTATTTTAGAAGAAGAAGAAGAACATGCTGAATTTCGCAATTTGGTCATGGAGGTTTAGTTGGAATTGTTCAGGGTTCCGACCCCTCTAGCAGTTTAGCAACATGCATGGATTTTCATGACAGATAATGATAACATCTTTTCTGAAACTTTTTATCTAGAAGTCTTTTTACCTTCCGGTCATTTTCAAGACTGTTACTTTTGTAATGTAATAGTTTTGGGTGTGCCTATATATAAACCTCCAAATTAATGAAAATAAAGAGGGAGAAGAGGGAGGGGAAATAGGAAAAGCGAGGTAGCAATTTTGGGTTTTAACATAGTTTATTGTATAGAAGGGGAGACTTTGAACTCACTTATAAACATTAAAGAAATAAGGAGATATTTTGAATCTTTGCGTTTATCAGTATTTTATTTGATTGCAACCAAATTGTGCTTCGTTGTGATCTCTTTAATGTTTATTTGTCCTATCAAGCTGAGTATGTGATTATTTTTGGGAATTTGAGTCTACGATAATTCATCTGTTGAAAGAAATTTACTGATCATTCTTTTCTTATTTCTCCTTTTGGATTTAAGACAAATGAGCCTTTTATCATTTAGTTATATTATTCTCATTTTGAATTGGCTTATCGCATTTACTTTCATGGTTATGGGTAAATTTTTGTGAACCTTTTCTGCTTTCTAGTTAAAAGCATACCCAATTTTCGCATTCATTGCATATCATTCGAAGGTAGCTGCACCTTGTAAAATAAGCAGAGATAACTTGCAAATACCTTTGCAAGTGACTCAAATATTGGTGATGTTTGTTCTTCTATTCCAACAATTTGAGTCATTTTTTGCATTAGAAAAAATCTGTCAACCAACAGTGTGCTAAAGGGAAGACGAGCTGATTATTATCCAACTTCTCATTCATTTCATCCATATAGAATTTTAATTTCTTGTCCTTTTTTCCCTAGAAATATTTCATTCTCTGGTGGTGGAATGTCTCGACCCCCCAATTTACAGGGATCCACATGATATCCCAGATGGTAACCTTTATCCTATTGGCACTGATAACCCCAGTTTATTCATCCACTAGTTCTAGGCATGGATGCATGGAGGGCAATATGAATTGTGGTAAACCAAAATGCTAGAGTTTTTTTGCAAAGCCATCAGTCGACCCATGAATGAGCATTCTCTACAATGCTCCCTCTCTAAGGCTCTTAGGGTTTACATGCAACTTTGGGTTTAGATATTATTTTTGAAATCCTTAACCGCCTCATCCTTGACGGGGTCGCCTTGCTATATGGTTTTGGTATGCACAAAGCTTTGGTGTTCCGACACTAGGGTGTTAGCATACAAAACTTCTCCAAAGATGTTGGTGTAGCTTGGTCTTGTGAATGAGAGTCCAACATGTTGAATAGAAGATGATGCTTCCACCATTGTTGTGTTCTTGGAAGGATTTGT
The DNA here is from genome assembly GCA_007258455.2 of Sequoia sempervirens. Taxonomy (NCBI): domain Eukaryota; kingdom Viridiplantae; phylum Streptophyta; class Pinopsida; order Cupressales; family Cupressaceae; genus Sequoia; species Sequoia sempervirens. Next base: position 1,060,921,788 of record VDFB02281492.1, read on the forward strand.
AGAACCTCTTTCAAAGAAGCAGTTGTTTGAGATTTTCAACACTTAGCGAAGCTTTTTTCTTTTTGGGTGTATTTAATTTTCACACGTACATGTAAAGGTGTTGCCATTACCAATAGCTTGCTAAGCGTTTCTAGCAAGGAAATACGTGTAGAGTGGGGTCTGTACTCCTTGGAAATTCCAACTTTGTTGTGAGAATGTATTTAGTACATTCCTTATGCCACCCTTTTGATAGGTAAGCTGTAAGCAATGGGAAGCATACTTTGAAAAGACATTTTCATTTAATTAGGTAGGGCTTTAGCTCTTTAAGAAACATCTTTTCACATTAGTGAGTAGGGTGGCATTGATGATGGTGAAAGACACATGGCGGTAGTTTGTACATGTGAGCATTTACTCCCAATGCCTGAATTAATTTCTTAAATCTTGGTTAGAGATTGTCCGTACGATTTTCCCATTGCCTCTTACTACCTTAATACGTTTTCCATTGCCATCTGATGGGAGATAGATTTTCCCTTTGGTAGCCTCCTCGACTCACATTTTTCTATAAATAGCAACATCTGCTTCGTGAAAATACCCATTGAGTTAGAATTTGAGTTGGTGAGCTCTTTTTGCTGTGTTCTCCCCTCTGCTAGTATGTAAGATTTTCTTGTCACCATTATGACTAGTCTAGGTACCCCAATTCGGCTCTTGAGATAGAAGATGCATAACTCTTTCGTAGGAGAGGTCAATATCGAGAGGATTAAGTGGCTGATAGGAATGAAGGACCACCACGTGATTGTGGGATTCAAGTGGGTGCTCAAGAAAGATTATGTGAAAGACGAGAACTAGCCACACTGTAACTTGAACATTGTCTCCTTATTCGTGGCTTCATTGCTAGACTTGGACATTTCCAAGCCTTGGATCATAGAGTTGTGCCATGGCATGTTTAATTCAACATACCTGGATGGCTTGGGTGAGGTTGTTCAAGTGGTGGTTCTTGACACTGGCATTCCATCCACCATGAATATTTAGAGGCACATTGATTATGCGGAAGTGGTGCCCTGGCTTCCTTTCCTTACAAACTTTCGAAACATAGACCTAGAGTAACATCAACTATTTTCCTAACTTGCAGCTTCCTTTCTTTTGAAGACGTACAATGTAGAGTGTTGCCCTAGGGTCAAGTGGAAATCCCACTTCAAGTTCCTGGTCTACAGTCCTGGTGCTGAGGATTGAGGTCTGTGCCATGCCCGTGTGCCTCGTGTTGATAACCCCTTTACTCCCTATTGAAGAAACCCAAAGAAAACAATATTTTGACCATTGCGACTGATGGAGGCTGAAATTCTTCCTGCCATTTTCATGTCGCCTCCTCTTTTTTCTTTTTTGAAGATGTAACCTTTTGGGTTTTGAATGAGAAGGTTTTCAAGCTTCTCTCAGAGCCTTAGTCTCGAAAGCATGTACTATGTTGTAAATATTTTTCATTGAATATAATACATAGCATATTTCTATTATTTCGTGTCCACTCTCTTGGCTTTATTTGTAACTGACATGTCCAACCAAGGGAAGGCATAACTACTCTTGTTAACCTATATAGGGTGTGCCTCGACCTGAGAGCAGGGTTGGAAGCATTTTTGTATTTGCTTTGAAGTTTGGGAATTGAAGAAAACAGTGTGTTTAAGTGAATTTACTGATATTTGCTTCAAAGTAGAGCTTTAATGGATTGAACTTATTATTGTGTTTAGTGTAGGATGTAATGTAGTAATATCTCAAGCATTGTGTGCCATTTATTAGCTTTCTTTGTTCAATTTTGTTCACTATTTGTAAATAGTTTGCTTGCACCTTGTTGCTGGTCTGAACCAGACAGTTTTGGAAAAAATGGAGATTTAGTTCACTTTCCCACCATACAAATTGTACGGCCCTTTGGGAATAGTGACTAGACTCCATGTGTGTAAATATGGTAGGATTTAGGGTTTGTGTGAGCACAGGAGCTATTGGAAAAGTCTTGCCCTAGGTGAGCCAGGAAGAATCCGGCTAGGGAAGACAAGAAGTGCAGAGCACATAACTTGTAGGGGTGACAAGTTTTTAGTAAAGTTCCTTTTGGAGAAGGCAGGTGGGACTCTTGCCAAGGTATGGTGATCAGGAGGAAACTCCACTAACTCATTTGGTCGGTGAAAGACTTGACAGTTTGGAAGCAACCAGAAAATGGCTTAAAAACCCTAGTTTATGCCCATTTTCAAGTTGAGGCTTTGTACGATAGAAAAAGACCCAAGACCTCAAAAATCTTTGAGAGGTGATCATTTGAACCAAGAAACTCAAAGAAATAATGAGGTGTTCTTTGGAAAGTTTTGAGCAATAACCAGTTTTCTCGGAGAAGGAGACCTAATTGGGGTTCCTAGGGCTAGTAGCCTTCTAAGGCCTAAATAGGGGTTTGGTGAAAGCGACCAAGACATGGAGCTAGGAGGACCCTCAAGAACCAAAATTGGATGAATTTCAATGAATAGAAACACATCCACACCCCTTCAAATCAAAATTCAAGCTTTGGAGGTATTGTAGTCTTTAGTGTGGATTAAGGGCTAAGGAGAGAGTTGTAAGTTTGCACCAAGATTTAACTTGGTAGAAAGAATTTGTGATGGTAGTGTGGTTGGAAAGGAGAACCAGGGGAACCTAACCAAGAAGAAGGTCCTATAGGTTAAGGTGGTGAAGTAAGACACCAAGGAGGTCTTGCAAGGAAGACCTAGAGCAAGAATTAGTGAGTGATTCCTCCAACCTCCCTATTAGATTGGTATCAGAGCAAGCAAAAGATTTGGGATAGAATAATATATGTTAGAGGTTGAGTCTAGTGATTCTACCATCATGGTGACAAATTCAGAATTGGCCAAGATGGTCGAAGGACAGGAGGAAGACAATAGGCTATTGAGGGAAAGAATAGACCAACTTGAGCAAGCATTGAATGATGTGCAGTTTGAAGGAAGGGTATCAAAGAAAGAAGAGGTTGTAGAGGAAGACAAGATCCCTGAACCTGACCCTGTTTTGAATGAAGAGCCTTTCTTGAAGGCATTGAAGGCTTTGAGTGGAAAAGTACTTGAAGGCATACCATTGTTTAGTGGGAAAATGGAAGCTGAACTAGTCATGGATTGGATAGAGGGAATGGAAAACCATTTTGAATGTGATGGAGTCACTGAAGCACAAAAGGTGAAGGTGGAAAAGTCAAGATTAAGAGGTTCTGCCTTGACATGGTGGAAGTTCATTCAGACAGAGAGGGAAAAGGAAGGCAAGCAACCTATCTCTACTTGGAAGGGAATGGTTGCCAAAGTGAGAGAAGCATACATGCCTGATGATTATGAAATTTAGTTGCACAAGAAAAGATAGAGGTTGAGACAAAGAGACCAAGATGTGAATTCCTACACTGAGGAGTTCCAAAAAATTTGCATGAGATCTAATGTTTCAGAGGATGAGAATCTTAAGGTGGCTAGGTATCTTAACGGCTTGAAGTGGAACATTCAAGAGGAGATGAATCTTCTAAGTCCTAAGACAGTACACCAATGTTACCAATTAGCTATAAAGATTGGGGAAAGAAGCAAGAGGAAACAAGACCAAGCTTCTAAGAGTAGAGGCAAAGGTAGAGATCAAAGAGGACATAGGGGTGAATATCAAGGTAGAGGGACTAAAAAAAGAAATCAGGGAGAGTATAAAATCACAGAGCATGGAAGTGAGACAACTTCTAGAGGAGGCTATGGAAGAGGTAGAGGACCTCAAGGAGGTTGAAATAGAGGAAGAGGATCAGGTAGAAGTAGCTCATACTTTGCCAATATGAAATGTTATAACTGTGGTCAAGTAGGACATCCAGCTTATAGGTGCTCGGAGAAAGCATCTTCATCAAATACTGAGAAGAGAGTGGCATATGCACAAGAGGACACCATGAGTACCAAATTACCAGAGGTTAGTAACATTGAGTCAAAAATGGGAGAGAAATTGATGTTTAACAGGGTTCTAATCAGATAACCAGTCAAAGAAGAACCAAAGCAAAGGAGAGCCTTATTCAAGGAAATATGCAAAATACTTGGAAAGGTGTGTAAGGTTATTGTGGATTCAGGTTCAACTGATAACATCATTTCTGAGGAGGCAGTAAGGAAGTTGAAATTAGAGAAAATACCCCACACTAATCCCTACAAGGTGACATGGTTCAACAAAGGACAAAGTGTTCTTGTCAATGAGCAAACAACGGTGGAGTTCTCCATTGGAGGGTACAAGGACAAGTTGTTTTGTGATGTATTACCCATGGACGCATGCCATCTTCTATTGGGAAAACCATGGCAGTATGACAAAGGTGCCATCTATGATGGAAAAGAAAATACTATCTCATTCAAGAAGGATGGAAAGACATTCAAGTTGCAGTCACTGTCAGATGAGAAAGAAGGATAGTCAAAGACCCCTAGTGTCTTATTAAGCAGTGGCAAGGAGTTCCTTAACACTCTACATCAAGGAGGTGAAGGATATGTGATTATGGTGCAACCCAAGGAAGAAGATAAAGCAAAGAAAATAGTCATACCCGGAGCAGTCCAAAAGTTGTTAGAATAGTTCAAAGACATAGTGAGTGATGGTACACCAACAACCTTACCTCCAAAGAGAGCCATTAGCCATCAGATTGACTTCATACCAGGAGCTTCATTGCCAAACAAAGCAGCATACAAGCTTACACCAGATTAGAATCTAGAGGTAGCTAGACAAGTGCAGGAGTTGTTAGATCAAGGATTGATTAGGAAGAGCATCAGGCCATGTGCAGTACCAGTGGTATTAGCAACCAAGAAAGGTGGTAAGTGGAGATTATGCACTGATTCTAGAGCTATCAATAGAATTACAATCAGATATAGGTTCCCTATTCCTAGGATTGAGGACTTGATGGATTGTCTTGGAGGAGCTCAGTATTTCACCAAGTTGGATCTCAAAAGTGGTTACCATCAGATCAGAATTAAAGATGGGGATGAGTGGAAAACAACCTTTAAGACAAATGATGGGTTGTATGAGTGGAGGGTTATGCCATTTGGCCTCTCTAATGCCCCTAGCACATTCATGAGGCTCATGAATGAAGTGCTCAAAGACTTTACAGGGATATTTGTGGTGGTATATCTTGATGATATACTCATCTTTAGTAAGACAACAGAAGAACACCTAAAGCATGTGGAGTTGGTTCTTAGAAGATTGCAAGAAGAGAAGTTATCCATCAACCTAGAGAAATGTGAGTTCTTCAAATAGGAGCTTGTGTATTTGGGGTTTGTAGTATCCCAAGGATCATTGAAGATGGATCCAAGCAAGGTGGAAGCTATCCTAAATTGGCCTACACCAACCACAAGGATAGAGGTAAGAAGTTTTCATGGATTGGCTCAATTTTATAGAAAATTCATAAGGAACTTTAGTGGAATATGTGCACCAGTCCTAGATGCAATCAAATGTGGTTTAAAGACTAAGTTTAAGTGGACTCAAGAAGCTGAGAAAGGTTTTGAGAAACTGAAACAAGAAGTGGAAACTCAACCTATACTTTTGTTACCTAGCTTTGACAAGTTATTTATTGTGGAATGTGATGCCAGTGGAGTTGCAGTAGGAGGAGTGCTAAGTCAAGAAGGCAGGCCTATAGCATTCTTTAGTGAAAAGCTCAATGAAGCTAAGACAAAGTATTCTACCTATGAACTAGAACTGTATGCTTTAGTTTAGTCACTTAGGAAGTGGAGGCATTACCTCTACCCAAATATTTTGTAGTCTTTACTGACAATCAGGCACTTAGCTATATCAACACTCAAGAGAAGTTGAGTAATAGGCATTTGAAATGGATGGAATGCATCCAAGCTTTTACTTTCACCATCAAGCACAAGAAGGGACAGTTGAACAAGGTGGCATATGCACTAAGCAGGAGATTGCTGACAGTGCAAGAGATATAGATCAAGAGCATTGGGATAGAAAGTTTCAAGAACCTCTATGGGGAAGATGAAGACTTCTCGGAGGCCTACAAGGTATGTTCTGACTTTGAGAATCATTTTCATAGTCAATACTTAGAGTATACATTGCAAAGTGGATTGTTATTCAAGGGAATCAATTATATGTTCCAAGAGGATCAATGAGAGAGAATCTCATCCAGGAGAAGCACAATGGAAGTCTTAGTGGTCATTTTGGTATCAAAAAGACAATGGAGCTAGTGCAAAGTTTCTACTATTGGCCCAAGTTGCCAAGGGATGTCAGGAGGTATGTGGAGCAGTGTGTATTTTGTATGAAATCCAAAGGGGGAGCTAGTAATGCAGGTTTGTATCAACCTCTACCCATTCCCAACAGACCATGGGAGTGTGTTAGCATGGATTTTGTTGTAGGACTCCCTAAGACTAAGACATGGTTTGATAGTGTCTATGTGGTGGTAGATAGATTCAACAAGATGAGTCACTTTATCCCTTGCAAGACCACACATGATGCTAGCTATATTGCTCATATTTTCTTCAAAGAGATTGTGAGGATCCGTGGATTGCCATTGAGCATTGTATCGGACAGGGATGTGAAGTTCACGAGTCATTTTTGGAAGACTCTATGGAGCAGATTAGGTACCAACCTATCTTTTGGATTAGCTTACCATCCTCAGACCAATGGGAAAATAGAGGTGGTTAATAGGGTGTTAGGTAACCTTCTAAGATGCCTAACCAAAGAGTATGGATAGACATGGGACTTGGTCATATCACAGGCTGAGTATGCATACAAGGACAGTGTGAATAGGACTATAGGGAAGAGTCCTTTTGAAATAGTGTATGGGATGCACCCAAGAGGTGTGTGTGAACTTAGAGACCTAGGAACTATGGAGCTTAGGAGTGGACATGCAGAGGATTTCTCTCAAACCATGAAGGAGATTCAGGAGCAGGTGAAAAAGACAGTCACCGAGGCTACACAAAAGTTGAAAGTGAAGGTGGATTTATCTAGAAAGGAACTACAATTTGCAGTAGGAGACTATGTTATGGTCCACCTCAACAAATCTAGGTTGCAGAAGGGGATATCAACCAAATTGTAGATGAAAAGAGTGGGACCATGTAAGGTATTAGCCAAATATGGGAAGAATGCCTACAAGGTGGAATTACCTACAGATTTAGGCATCTCTCCAGTGTTCAATGTAGCTGATCTGATCAGATATAATGAAACAATCACTGACATGGATCAAAACAGCAGGGATATCTTCAAGGATGTCAACAACATAACCTTACCTACTCAAGACAAGCTTCAGGCAAAAAGGATCTTGGAGTCAAGGGTGAAGAAATCTACAAGGCATAAGGTGTACATGGAGCACCTCATCAAGTGGAAGGACAAGCTAGATTCTAAGGCTACATGGGTAGATGAAGCTCATTTTAAGAAGAAGGGCATTGATGTGTCACTGATCTCTCCTCACATCTCCTAGTGTTTGTGCAGAGAGGGGGAGAATGGCGCAGGAGCACTTAGGAAACACTAGGCAAATAGGAAGTCTCAGATGCATTTTTGTTTTGATGTTTACCATGAAGGTCATGTTGAACATTTAGTTAGAGTTATAGGTTTAAGAGTATGTCTTACTCAGTAGTGATTAGTTGGTTAAGGAGTGGAAAGGGTGGATGTGTTTAAAAACTCATTTTACTTAGTTTACTAGAAAATTGGCAAAAGTTGCAAAATGGTACATTTTGCAACTTTGCCACATTGTAACTGACATGTCCGACCAAGGTGAGGCATAAATACTCTTGTTAACCTATATAGGGTGTGCCTCGACTTGAGAGCAGGGTTGGAAGCATTTTTGTATTTTCTTTGAAGTTTGGGAATTGAAGAAAACAGTGTGTTTAAGTGAATTTATTGATATTTGCTTCAAAGTAGAGCTTTAATGGATTGAACTTATTATTGTGTTTAGTGTAGGATTTAATGTAGTAATCTCTCAAGCATTGTGTGCCATTTATTAGCTTTCTTTGTTCAATTTTGTTCACTATTTGTAAATAGTTTGCTTGCACCCTATTGTTGGTCTGAACCAGATAGTTTTGGAAAAAATGGAGATTTAGTTCACTTTCCCACCTTACAAATTGTACGGCCCTTTAGGAATAGTGACTAGACTCCATGTGTGTAAATATGGTAGGATTTAGGGTTTGTGTGAGCACAGGAGCTGTTGGAAAAGTCTTGCCCTAGGCGAGCCAGGAAGAGTCCGGCTAGGGAAGACAAGAAGTGCAAAGCACATAACTTGCAGGGGTGACAAGTTCTTAGTAAATTTCCTTTTGGAGAAGGTAGGTGGGAGTCTTCCCAAGGTTTGGTGACTAGGAGGAAACTACACTAACTCATTTGGTTGGTGAAAGACTTGACAGTTTGGAAGCAACCAAAAAATGGCTTAAAAACCCTAGTTTATGCCCATTTTCAAGTTGAGGCTTTGTACGGTAGAAAAAGACCCAAGACCTAAAAAATATTTGAGAGGTGATCATTTGAACCAATAACCTCAAAGAAAGAATGAGGTGTTCTTTGGAAATTTTTGAGCAATAACCAGTTTTCTCGGAGAAGGAGACCTAATTGGGGCTCCTAGGGCTAGTAGCCTTCTAAGGCCTAAATGGGGGTTTGGTGAAAGCGACCAAGACATGGAGCTAGGAGGACCCTCAAGAACCAAAATTGGATGAATTTCAATGAATAGAAACACCTCCACACCCCTACAAATCAAAATTCAAGCTTTGGAGGTATTGTAGTCTTTAGTGTGGATTAAGGGCTAAGGAGAGAGTTGTAAGTTTGCACCAAGATTTAACTTGGTAGAAAGAATTTGTGATGGTAGTGGGGTTGGCAAGGAGAACCAGGGAAATCTAACCAAGAAGAAGGTCCTATAGGTTAAGGTGGTGAAGTAAGACACCAAGGAGGTCTTGCAAGGAAGACCCAGAGCAGGAATCAATGAGTGATTCCTCCAACCTCCCTATCACCTTGGTTTTGCGTCTCATTCATCATATTTTAGGATAATTCTCCCCTCCCTAAAATTTGGGTTGGAGGCCATTTTATCAAACCAACATTTGATCACCTGTTGGTGTTTGATCATGGCATCATATGCCTTTTCTCTTTTTTCCTCAAGGTTTAAAAGATTTTCCAATCTCATCTCCATTCTACTATCTTCCTCAACCTCCAAAGCTTTTAACAGTTGTAGTGCCAAAATTTCTATGGAAATAGGTAGGATGACCTCTTTTTCATACACCAATTCATAAGGGAATGTTTTCAAGATCTACTTAGGCATAATTCTGTCAGCCCTCAAGGCTGCTTGAAAATGCTTGTGTCATTCCCTCTAGTGTTCCGACCGAATGTGCTTTATCAACCTAATTAGGTTTTTGTTAGTTGACTCTGCTAACCCATTTCCTTGCGGGTAGTAATTGGATGAATTCTTGAGGTAGAACCCATGCCTAAGAGAAAATTTAGACATCTCAGAGGTTATCAAGGCTCACACATTGTCGAAAATGATGGTCTTGGGCAAACCAAACCTTGCTACCAATTCTTCAAGAAAATTAACAATTTATGCTTTTGTAGCGTTCTTTAGGGGGATGGCCTTTGTCCATCTTGTGAAATAGTCAGTCATTGTAAGTATCCAATTGTGCCCAATGCTAGAGATGGGATTGATCATCCTGATAAAATACAAACCCCATTGTGCAAAGGGATCTTCAGTCACGATCGAGCTCAATGGCATGGACTTCTTCTACTTTCCAACAAAAAATGGCACTGAGTACATTTTTACACAAGATGATGGGACTCAAAGAACATTGAAGTCCAATAATATCCCACCCACATTATTTTCAAGGTGGCGGTCTTGGAAAAAAAGTGTCTACCTTGGTGTTGTGGAATTCATTTAGAATTTTTTTGCCCTATAGCTTTTCCAGGAAATGATGTAGGACTCCATCGTAGTTCCTTTTAAAAAGAATATCCTCTATCAACACATATCTGGTGCCTTGTAGTTGGTAGTAGCGTCTTTTGTGAGGTAAGATGTTGGTCAGGTATTTCCTAGTCTACATAAATCATGTCTGATTAGCCACCCACGACTCATCAGATTCAAACTGGTTTGCATAGACTTGATCAGTCTCCTTTTATACCTAAGGATTTAATTCCTGCACGAGGTATTCATGAAGACCTCTTCCTCAAACCAGCTTGGTCAGTCAGATATCCACATCATATTCTAAGATCTTTGTGATCTAGTTGGCCCTCTTTTTGGTTATGTCACCCTCTATGATATACTCTCTAACACTGGGATGAGTGACGAGAATGGTAATTTTGTTGGCCAATACCAGGTGTCAAAATTTATTTAGGCTTTTGATAATAGCAAAGGCCTAATTATCAAAAAAATTATACCTGGTTTCATATCCGTTGTGAGTCTTGGAATGAAACACAATGGGATGTTCTCTACTTCCATCATCATCCTTTTGAGTGAGCACTAAAGCTATGTTGTACTGGCTGCTATACACGTAGAGCAGGAAATCTTTGGAGAAGTCCAAGTTAGCTAACACTGAAGCTGTAGATATGGTCACCTTAATTTGCTAAAAAACAAGCTTACCTTTGAGAGTCCATCAAAACGTTAAGTCCTTTTTTAACATTAGTGTGATAGGTCTCGCGATGCTCGTGAAATCTAAAATAAATTGGCTAACAAAGTTAATTTTCCCTAAAAAGGATTGTAGCCCCTTCTGGTTGACTAGCAATGTAGTTTCATTATAGCCTTCACCCTTCGGGGTCTATGGCTATTCCTTCCTTTGATACCACAAATCCAAGTAGCTTGCCTTGAGGTACGCCAAAAACACATTTTTTGGGATTTAAAGAAATCTTGAACTGTTGAAACTTCTGGAAGACAATTTCTAGATGATCAAAATGATCATCTTTTGATTTGGAGAAAATGGTTAGGTTTTCCAGATATATTAGAATGATATTATTGATCAACCCTTTGAAGGTGATTTCCATCACTTGTGGAAAAGTGGTACCCGCATTAGAGAGTTTGAAAGGAATCTTTGCATATGTGAACGTCCCCCACTTAGTAGTGAACATTGTTTTGTGTTGGTCTTCTTCCTTTACATAGACCTAGTTATATCCTGAAAAACCATCGAGCAGTGAGAAAATATCTGATCTGGCCATGGTCTGTCCATTGAGGGAAAAGGGTAGTGATCTTTTAATGAGGCCTTGTTTAAATCCTGAAAGTCCACACAGAGCTGTATGCCACCATTTTTATTTCGTACCAAAACTAGATTGGATACCCAGGTGGAATGCTTGATTGGGTATATGATCCTTGACTCAACCAATTTCGTAAGCTCTTGTGCCATCAATTCCTCCACCTTTAGATTAACCAGCCTTTATTTCTATCAGACGGGTTTTGAGCCTTCGATTAAGTCGATAGTATGATGGATGATGCCCAGATTGCATCCCTTGAGATTTTCGTAGGTCCAGGCCATGACCCCATCGTATCTAGCACATAAGCCTTTCAACCTTTCCTTGTCCACATGCGGGACATTATTTCCAACTTTTAGCTTTCTACCTTTTCCAAAATCAAGGTCTTGATAGTCTCCTTTGTTGGTGGTGAACCTTTATTTACTATTTCTTACATCTTCATAGTCAAAGAGATTTTTGAGAGAAATCAAGCCTCGTGGGAGCTTATTGGCTTTCAATTGAATTACCGTTCTTTGGCAATCCTTCCAACTTCAGACCATGAATGATCAGCAGATTTCTTTTCCTTTTGTAGGAATGTGGTGATCTGAGCATCATCTTCAAAGACCTTCTAGTTCTGATCATTACTGGGTATTAATGGTCAAACGATGGTATGCACTACATGTTGTTTTCCAGCTGATTCAGAGGTTGGCTCAAATTGTACGCCAATCGAAGCCATTTGATCTGTGATCAAATTTTGAATATGTTGGATAACCTGTATGTTAAAAGCTTTGAAACCTTTGATTAGGTCTCGTATTCTTTGCCAATAAGATCTCATTCTCACATTTTTTGTGGCTGCCTATTTGTGGACCTAGATTACAACTAGCTCTAAATTTTTGAATTCCTATATCCTCTTTACGCCCATACGCTCTACGAGAGTCAAACCATGGACCAGAGCTTCATATTCTATGTCGTTATTCAAGCACGAGAACTAGAAGTGGAAAGATTTGAGGGTCTCCTGCTTGGTTGGGAATACTAGTCAGATGCTAGCTCTGAAACCAATTTTTCATTTGGTGCCATCAAAATATAGTGTTCAAAAATTGTTGTCGCTTGGTTTGCTAGATTTCTACTATTCCTTTACCAATTTTGGGAGGACTTGGTCATCATTAAAGATCACATAGGTTCCTAACCCAATAGCATGGAAGTTTCTGAATGGGTCGGAATCAATAAAATGATTGAGTAGGACCTCTTCTTTAGGGGTCCGATCACTTGTCTCCTCCTCTTCTTCTAACATCTCTACGCAATACCTCTCCTTTTTTGAGGAGGTATGTGCCGCTTCAAATCTCAGTACCACATCTTTTTCTATGTGTTTGAGGTGCAAAGAATCAAACAATATCTTCATCTTTTCCCTGTGATTCATCTGTAATATTAGATGATACTAATCAAGTTCCAAATATATGCCAAGCTTCACCGTGAAGTCTCTTGAAAGACACATTCCAAAAATTGGAGGAATGTAAATCACAACCACTTCTTGTGTGATGGTTTGGCTTGGACATGAGAATAGAGTTAAAGAGAGATCCTTTTTGTGGCTGACAGTTAGGACTTTCATCCCATCTAATTGCATGATCCCTCTCTCAAGAGGCTCATACTTAATATTCAGGGCGTCAACCACTTATTTTTACATGACCATGGTACTAGCTCTTGAATGAATCATATTATTGTGTAAAATCTTATCTCCCACAATAAGCGTTAAAAAATAAAGGAGTAGGATTCGGTTGCTTATATTTTTTGTGTTTTTAATGTCCATGGCATTCATGTATGTTGTAGATCACGAGGGTTGTGGGTTCGATGCAGGCCCTTTTCCTCTTCTTGATTACGCAGTGGGATTGGATCCGCTTGTGGTGACTACTCTTCTTTTTTCAATGCCTCCTGGAGAAATATCTTCTACTCTGGTATTGATATAACATCCCACAAAGATACATTACCAGGCTCCTTCTTTAGTTGCTCCACCACATTAATCATTTCGATTGGTAGGAACTTAGGCTTGAATGGTGGTATTTCTTTTTCCTTAAGAAGAGGCCAATCTGACATGGATGGGATCAATTCTTTGTCCATATCTTTCCTTGGAAATGGTGGAGCTTGTGACTATTGAGTGGGCCATATCTATGAAACTTGTTATACTTGTGGTTGTGATTGTTGCACGTATTCTCCAATGAGTCTTCTCTTGGATTGCATATTGTAATCTGACTATACCTATGGAGTGTTGGTTATCAGAACATCATTTAAAAATACCACATCTTCCTCCTCCATCTAAGAAAAAAGTTCCTGGTCTAGTGAAATATCCAACTCTTGCTTTAAGGACATTCCTTGTGTTTACGCTTTGAAGTGAGCATTCTCCATTCTAGGAGACTGATAATATTTTATGTTTGAAAACACACATTGGATTTTCTATTCTTCTACCATATGTTGAAGATTTCCCCTTGGACAATTACGGGGCATATGGCTATTGTTACATGGGAAGCACCACACATTCTCATCTTTCACCAAATTATTCTATCTAGGGATCAAATCCTTGTTCGGGCTATTTTTGATAGTTTCAAGTGACATGGTAACTAGGACTATCTAGCTTATAGATTCTTGTTGTTGGTTACCTCCTTTCGAAGCTCCTTGACCAGTACGTGTTCTGTTGATAAGGTAGCCTTCTTCCTTGATAGGTTTGCATGGGAGGCTTCAAGGGTGCTTCCTATTGACACCGGATAAGGACTAGCTCATTTGCAAAGGACCACACGAGGCTCTTCATATCATTGACGTCTAATACTAGTGAAGAAGAGCTCAATGTGCTAGGTTGTGTGCCTAGGTACATATACATGGATGGCGACGGTGCAACCGGTGTGCTGGGGAGTGAGGAAGAAGTATTGGGAGTGACATCTTCTTGGGGTCCACCAAAGATCTCTACAAACATGGGCATCAGTGAACGTGGTGGAAGATTTCTAGGGTCAACTAGACTGTTCTCCATGTGCATAGCCAAATCATATGTGTTGGGAAAGGTGTCTCCTCCCATTGACTGTATTAGGATTGTGATGTCCGAATTGAAAGATTTTAGATAGAACATGAATGCCATGGCTATCGGAGGCCTGGCTATAAGGGAATCCTCTACCATGTCTTGTGAAACCTAGTGTTGAAATCAATAATGGCCTCTTGCAGGGCTCTCTTGATAGTTATCAATTGTTGTAGTAAGGAGGAGCGATCTCCTTTCTCTAAGAAGCGCTCAAACAGTTTCTTCATGAGTTGATCCAAAGAGTGGATAGATTTGGAAGTCAGGGAGCTATACCACTCCCGAGCCTTCCTTTGAAAGATGTGACCAGTAGTCTGAGGGCCACATTCTCTTCTGTAGTGTTATGGACTTTGCATACCTCCACTATGTCCTAGAGATTCTCAGAAGGGGTTTTAAAATCCTCCCCAGTGAACCTTAGAATTGCTTTGAGAGAATTGGTAGGTATGGTGGGCCACACATTTGGGGGCGTGGATGGAAGCATCAGGTTGCCACTATCCCAGGTTACAAAATTTCAAGGAGTGGGAGCACCTAAGTGAGCCATTGAAAACAAATTCCTATGGATGGGGTAGATGGGTATTCTGATTTGGAAGGTTCAACCTTCTGGGGGAGTGGATAAAGCTCTAGATTGTGGGCTAGCACTTCTCACTCTATTTCTCCTAATAGGTGATACATAAATTGTAACTTGTCTTCACCTAGAGGACGAAGCGGGTAGCTAGGAAATCTAGAAATTTCCTCTAGAAGATGCTCTCATTTGAACTTTGGGCATGAGATTACCAACCTCTCTTCTTAGTCTGATTTATAAAATATTTTTGAAGAAGCTCTAATCAAACGTTTGTGAAAAAATTGAGTCCCACCAAGCGTGCCAGAAAAAAAATGTTGATCATAAATTTTTTCGCCTCTCTAAACAACCTTATGGGAAATTGAGCGAGTGGAAGACCAAATTGCACCTCACTAAATGACCTCTATATTTTTAAAGAAAGTTGACTCTTGTCTATGTTTGGGAAAAGGGAAAAGAGAAATGAAAGGAAAACCACAAAGATGGAAATGTGCCAAAGATTTTACAACATTTCAAAATTTATCAATTCCTTATTCCTGATGAAATAAACACAAAATTCCACAAACCCTTCATTGTTGGGAAGAGAACAAACGACTAAGGGCAAAGAAAGCATAGAGTAGTCATTCAAATATACCTATGGGAAGCATCCATTAAGGTCTAACAGAAATAAGAAACCCCAAAGACTAATAGGAATATTCAGATTTTTATAGAATCCATTCTCTCTTACAATATAATATGGAAAATGGAATATCCTTTATAGAAAATGAAAGAGTATGATGAACATGATTCAATTTCTAAAGGTTAGCATTTAAACATAAAAATCTAATAGTATGTAAAATAATCATCTAGGCTATCTATACAAAGTTATAACACAATGTTCTCAACATCAATGATATACAAAAGATAAATTCGTGATAAAATGCCATAAAATGCACAATCTCAAAAGATTCTCCTTAATAATATATGTTTTTGCAATAAATTAAATGAAAACAAAAGGTCAGACGCCAATCCGAATAATAGTCTTGACAAATATAACATGCCAAAGAGTGTAAATAGTGCTATATAAATATATCTTCCTATTCTTGAGAAATATATCCCCCTAAAAATATCTATCTTCCTCCCAGAAGGTTCAGAAGAAAATTTTTGAAGAAAAAAGATTAAAGAAAAGATCCCCTTGTGTCTACTACAAACCCATTTTTTATAGCCAATGGGAAGAGCCACCGTCGCAACCAATATCTAGGTGAACAAACACCAGGTGTCCATAGCTAATAGACCACAATCTGATCTAGGGCCAGAACATATCACAACAATCTTCACTCATAAATCCTTGAGTTGCTTCACTAATGAATTTAGATCCTGTAGAAACTTTGTGAAGATATGTTGTAAGAAGAAAATAAGATCCTAGCACAACTTGGCATTATACGATCCAATTAGCTACGAAGAATGATGATGCGACCCCAAAAGTTCGATCCCAAAAGTAAGAACCCTGCCGTGCTATTTGAAAAACTCCACCTAAAAAGACATATCCATGGAAGATATAACTTTCCTAATGAAATGGCTGATGTGGCAAGTTGGTGGGAAATTTCAAAGTTCATGAGAATAATTTTGAGGAAATCCCTACCAAGAAGACACGTGTCCCAATTTGGGCCCGAAAGGAAGATGATATAAAGAAAATCCGCATAACCACCATGTGGTGTGTTTCACGCTTTTCATTGAGAGAAAATTTTAGCCTTCGAGGCACGAATCCATCATAAAGCGAAAAGAAACAAAAGGCTAAAAGAAGACTTGCAAGGGTCAAAAATATTGAAAGCAAAATTTGCTCCACAATCCTGAAAGCTGACACTTAGAATTTGAATTTAGGACCTTGAAATACTAGAAAAAACATGTTTAAATTTGAAAATGTGAACTTGAGGAGGACCTATTTGGCCATGGGCGAATGGGTCCTAACTTAAAAGTTTAGGACTTAATTTATTTCAAGGCATTAAATTAATTATTAACATTTATTCAATGTGGGTTATGGTGTTGAGAAATAAATAAAATAGGCCTTGGGATGCATAATAAGGGGTATTAGGGGCCCATTAATGAGGTTTAAAAAATGCATAAATGAGAGGTCACTAAAATAGGTCCAAATTAAGTGTGAAATTTTACTTTCTCTTAGAAAGGAGTAGAATTTTCTACACTACACTAATATTTGTACTACTATAAAAGAGAACTTCCTAGATTCTCTTCAATCCAAATCTATAGGATCTAGTAAGTTTCTAGTTTCTAAAATTGATAAAAGAATAACTATCTATTTTTATGTGAAGGTTGATATTTAAATTACCCTTAAAAGTAATAAGAGTGAAAAAAATACATTTAAATGGGTCTCCCCCCCTTATAACTAGTTTATATTGAATTTCCATGGGGCATCCAAGGAGAATCGTTTCCCCTCAAGGGGATTTATTTATGAATTAGAGGGTTACATTAGAGGTGATTTTGTAATCAACCTAGGTGAGAAATTAAATAAATTTATAAAGGGAGAAACAAATTACAATAATATTAAAGTGGTCAAGAAATTGCATATCGAAAACTACATTATTGAAGGTGAATCCATCAATATTATCCACTATTTGAGTAAAAAGGCTAAGCCTAGTTGGAGAATCCATAATTTGACCCAACACTCTTAATACCATTCATTCATTAAATCAAGTGAAGGTTCAAAATATTCTAATAGAAGATAATTATGTTGTTGATTTAATGGATAATCTAGGAGTTATCATTAGAGAGGATAAAACTTAGAATAGGGAGGATATCCTCTTCAAGCTATTTTTCTAGCTTATTAGGACTTTGAAAATATCAATGTTTCTTTGTGATAGTTTTTAAGGGTGTTTTGATAATCATAAATGGGTATGTATACCCCCAGCTTCTCGATGCTTCAAATAATAAATATTTCTTGACTTAAAATGGTCTAGTGCAATTGATTTGTTCATTTAGTATGAAAATTTGGGGGACCAAAAATTGGATGCTAAAATAGGGGGAGATAAAACATGATGGAGCCCATCTCTTGTGGTAAATTAAGGTCTAATCACACTATTTGGATAATCCTTAAAGATGGAAATCTAAACCCATTTATAGAAAGGAATAATTGCTATGATATAACTATAGAAGTTAAACTTGCTAAGTAGTGGAAAAGTAGGAATTCCAAGATGTTGGCAATGGAATTGACTATCTAAAAATAGATTATTATAGTTACTACCATCCTCAAGATTGAGGGTTTGAAGATATTGAAGGACTATAATATGGGTGAAATGATGAAAAATAGGGGTGTCCCTAGGGTTTCCCAAAATAGAAAAGTGGATCCAAAGAGGGAAAAGGGGTACAATCTTTCCTCAATCCATTAGGAAATGATATCCAAACAATGAAATGACTATCAACCAAAAGGTGAGTCAATTCAAAGTGTGAATCTACAAATCTCCCTTTTCTGCAAGGATGAGGGTCTAGGTCAAACAACACTTTGGGGAGAAAGATTAAAAATAGAAAATCAACTCAAAAATGAATTCTACAAAGTGGATCTAGTATATTTAACATAAAATTGAAGGAACCAATAAAAAATTTAGAAAAGCTGAGAGGAATAAATGTTGTGCACCTTTCAAAAGTTTCTATTTCTACAAGCTAAATAGGGACTCATTCGCCCTAGGGTGAATGGGTCCTAACAGACTTTTCTGGAAAACTCTTAATCTGAGAATGAAGCTTGAGACCTACAAATCCTTCCTATGACTTGATATCTCCACTCCTGGATCCAGATTTAGGAAAAATATGCAAAACAAATTTGTTGTTTGTTGGTGGATAGGGGTTTGCCTCAATCAAACCCCAAGTTTGGAAATTAAAACTTGATGAAAAGCATAGATCTAAAACATGAAATGTGTGTGTAATCCTACGGCGAATGGGTCTTGGAAATTTTTTGTGGAAAGCTCTTAATATGAGAATGAAGCTTGAGACCTGCAAACCCTTCCTATAACTTGATATCTCCACTCCCGAATATAGATTTAGGCAAAATATGCAAAACAAATTTGTTGTTTGTTGGTGGATAGGGGTTTGCCTCAATCAAACCCCAAGTTTGGAAATTAAACCTTGATGAAAAACAAAGATCTGAAACATGAAATGTGTGTGTAATCCTAAACTTAAGTGAGTCTAATATTAAGACTAATAATGCAAAGAAACCCTACTCAGGTGTGTTAGAATAGGATCCCTAAATGAACATTCAAAATGATGAAGACCTACTCTAGGATATCTCTTATCACCTTGATAAGTCAAAAATATGATTATACCTTCCTTAGGCTAAAAGTAGAGAGATAATAGAAGATGGAATCAATTAGGAAACAAGTCATTAGGCTTGGTTGAATGTCTTGTGCATCTCCCAAAGCCTAGAATCCATCTTGATCCTTTATAGGAAACTATCATCAATCCTTTGGTAATGCTTGATCTTGATAACAAAAGGAGCTTGAAGACCTACAAAACAACTCAAATATTGTTCCAAGAATTCACTCTTGAATGCTTCTCCTTTCTCTTGAATGCTAGATCTCATATGAACTTCTCTTCTTTGCTTCTTGTCTTGCTTTAGTGTAAAATGAATGTGAGACTTAGTTTTATAGGATTCCTATCTAATTTTCCAATTATCAGATCCCAAAAGTTGGCATGTGAAATTTGAATTTAAGAGATTGAAATTCCACCAAACACATATCAAAAGTTGAGTTTAAGGCACTCAGTGAGGACCCATTTTCCCAAGGGCGAAGGGGTCCTGACCTAAAACTTTAGGACTCCACAAATGTCGAGGTGTTAATTTGATCTATAATATTTATTCAATGTAGGTTGTGGTGTCAGGAATTAAATAATTTTAAGTAAAATAGGCCTTGGGATACATTATAAAGGGGTATTAGGGGCCTATTAATGGAATTTTTATAATGCATTAATGAAAAAGTCACCAAAATAGGTCCATGCAAGTGTGAATCATACTTTCTCCTAGAGAGGTGTATAATTTTCTACACAACAATGGGTGAGGAGATAAAAGGTATCTCCCCTAAGAGAGGTGAGTCTCTCATGTTTTACTAGTCAATTTATGCTAGAAATTATATTAAAAATCCCTTGAATGAGGTGTTTTTAGTGATTATGAGATATACTAATCTTGAGGACTAATCATTTACAACTTTGTTTTCATATCATTTGTCCTTGTTAAACCATTTTTATCTCACCACACTATTTCCCTCCCCTTGTTCCTTTATCTTGTTTGGAAGTTGTGAAATTGTGAGGGGGGTTAGGTCTTACCCAACACATGTTGGGATAATTTTGATAATTTAAAATATTCGAGACATTATGATCCCATTATTAATAGAGGTCATTCATTTAAGAAGAAAAAGAAGAAATTTTAGATTTAGTCTTCCTTAGAACAAGAAGAGGAAAGTATGGATGTTATATTCTCTATTAGTTATCCATGGGATTCTCATGATAATACCAATTTAAATTACTATGCAGAGAAAATGGATGATGACATGGACAAAGAAACATGAGAAGGTAGTATAGAGGAAAAGCTTAGAAATAGTGAATGTAAAGAAAAAATGTGGGAAGATCTAGTCTCGAGAGCCAATTTTTCTAGAATCTCTAGCACTTACCACATGCTTATAAGGAGAATCAAGTACATCCATGTGATGAAGATTCCTTTAAATTTATTAAATTAACTAAATTGAATAACAATCTTTAGACTTACTAAAGGAAAAAATTACCATTATTTATTTGAATCATTCTTCATGGAAATTTATAGGTTACATATTAGAATGACCATTTTGGGTTAAAAAATATGTGGAAAAGCTCTTATTTCCTAAGGAATAAGATAAGTTGAATTTGAAACATTGGGAATACTTTCAATAAATTAACCTTCTAAATTTTTAAAGGGAAAAAAAAAATGCCAAGGTATAGAAGTTGGAGAAGGAAATAAATGACATCAAGGATAGATTGAAGAAGGTGGTTGAAACCAATAATGCTACCATTAAATATAATACTAACCACTTAAAAGTTTTTAAATAAAAGCTTCATAATGCTAAAGTGAAAGGATAAAGGAGGTTTCTAATTGGTAAAAATATTCCATGTATCAAAAAGTGGATAACATAACTACAAAAAAAATAGAAATTTGATGTTGTGACCAGGCAAAAATACCGTTCCAGAAATGAGCAACAACAAGAAATATGCAAGAAACAATAAGAACACCTAACACCTTAAGATTATCCTAGTTGGATTCAAAACAAAATAAGATAATAAAAAGGAGTTGATTTACCTTGCCTTGAATCTATCCTTTGGTTGGCCCTTGATGGTTGATTTTGTGTATGCTTTTTGGATGACAAAAGATGTTGATATGAGATGCAAGATGGATGAGAAATGAATGAAAATGGTATGATGGATGCAAGGAATGAAAGTTTTTAGCTAAGTATGGATCAAATGAAAATTTTACAAGAGTTTGGTTAGCACAATGATCAACCCTCTAAATGAGAGAAAAAATGGGGTATTTATAGAGGGAGTTGAATTCTCTAGAGAATTCAACGGTTGAGATTAAACCAACAAGGCCAAGATGAAGGGCTATGGTGAGTTGAGAACTCACAAGCCCTCACATCTTGACATGTGGAATGTGAGATGGCTAAGGATGGTGATGTGTAAATGAGGTGTAAGGAGGGTACATGATGTGGAGTAAGGACATGTACCTTGAAATTACATTGAGAGATGAGAAGATTCCTTGGAGGAATAAAAAGTGAATTAAAAATTCACATGCTTGGGGAGTCTTATGGATAAGACAAGGTTCCAAAGGGAGAGGTGGAAAGTACCTTGGATAAGACAAGGTGCCTAAAAAGGTAAACACTTGTCACATGTGACTTGATGTGACAAGTCAAAGATTCCATGGGGAAGAGTTCACATGTGACTTGATGTGACAAGTCAAAGATCACATGGGGAAGAGTCCACATGTGTTTTGATGTGACAAGTCATATCACATGGGGAAGAGAAAAATAAATTTAATATTCGTTGGAAGGATAAAAATAATTAAAAATTCCTTGTGAGGTTGATTATGCTAGTTAATGAAGGATTAGAGGAGGGTTAGGTGGCCAAGAGAGATTAGAGGCCAACTTGCAAAATTTGGAGGATGTGACACATCCTAATCAAGAATTAGGCATGTGCACATCTCTAATGATGAGATTGGGAGAATAATTAGGATTAAGAAATGGATGTGACATGTGAGGAATTAAATAAATGTCATATTTATTTAATTCATTTGATGAAAGGGGAGGTATTTAATTATTTAACTAGATACCTTAGGGATTAGAAGAACTTTAGAGGTATTAATTAAATAATAGTGATATTACTTAATTAATGCGGATAAGGGGATGTTTAGATGAAAAGGGATAAATTTGGATAAATTAAGTGTCCAAATTTAGGTGTATATAGATGTAAGTGCCAAAGAAGTCCAATTTATGTTTGAAGAGCTAGAGGAAATGGATGCCCTACATAAGCTATATATATTTGGGTATGTTTGGTGTGTTTTGGATTTATTTTTAATGGTTTTGGATCATGTTTAATCCCATTATAGTGTATTAATGGTTTTGTTATTTTTATATAAGGAAGTTGAATAGTTGTAAATTTTGATGTACATATGGTTTATAGTACCTTCAAAACCAACTTATGTTGTTCAAACCATATTTATGGACATATCCTATGTCATTATAATGATATGAGTCACACAAACTATCTTGGTGTAAATAGATGTTCTACCCATCTAGTCATTAGTAGGTCCTATTTACACGTTAAGTTTAATTAGGTCCTAGGATGGGATATTTCTAGGTGTTAGTTGTCATTAGATCTTATCTTATCTTTTGAATTATAACACATGTTTTCTAGGTAGTTATGATAAGTTTTTACATGATATAGGATTAAGAAACTTGTCATAATCCTATTATATCTTATGTCTCACCTTGGATACATAATAAAGGGGTTCTCATACATTTTATATTGAATTCTATTGGATTTAATTAAATTAAAATCTTAAGCATTGCATATTGATCTCTCTTGTGCTTTCATGAAGTTCCTAGATCTTGAGTGGCTATAATATTTAGCCAAATCTTGCATGGTGTACAGTTATTCTATACCAAATCTTACATGGTATTAGAGCTTATGGGATTGCTTCTTGTTAGTATTTATTGAGAGGTATAGGTTGCAAATATTGGTGGATCTTGAAAATTTCAGTGTGCTCTTCTTTTGCATCGAATGATGATCTAGAGAATTGAAAAAAATTGACAGAAATATCAGATTTGGGGGTTTCCTCTTTGTGTCTTTCTATTGCAGGTTCAAATAAGAGCTTTTTGGTGCAAATCTGAGCTCACCATTGAGTTTAGAGGGTTTGAGAAAGTCAGTTTTTCCTTTTTCTCTATCCAAATTAGACATATGAGGCCAGATCTATGAGGATTTGAATATGAAGTGTGGTTGCCAGATCTAGGAGGTAGCTACAATTTTGGAGCATTTTAGGTCAAATATGACCTTTCCATTGCATCTAGAAGGCCCAAAAACTCCAAGATAGACTATCAAATCATGAAAATTCGAGCACTTTACCTTGGGCATAAGAGGAAATTTTCAGCCAATTCAACCATATGATTGATCGTACAATTGTACAATTTCGTTGTGAAAAAATGTCCCCAAAATTGCAACTAGTAGAAAAATTTGTCTATAGGTCATACCTATGTCAGTAGGTATGTCCTTGCACTATAAGCCACCAATGACGACATATCCTACCATGTGGTAGATCTTAATTCATGACTACTAAACAATAAAACCCACAAATGACCACAAAATAAATTGGGGAAAAAAGGTATATTTCATGCCATTTAAAAGATTTTGATGAGATTTCCTTACTAGCTAGCAAATAAAATATTGCAATGAATATTCTGGTAAAAATAATATTCTAGTAGCAGTGGGAATATTCTTGTGACAACAAGTAGGTTGCCAAATTTAAGCTTGTAATCGACTGATGTCAGTGTTGCATCAATGTGTTGTCAACATCCATCAAAGTTTTTTTGCCCCACTCACCATTTGAGTTTTCATTTTGAAGGGTGATTTTCAAATGCTCATATCTTAGTCATCCAAACTCCTTTTCTCGAGCAATTTTTTCTTGATTTAGGTATAATTTTGTGCTCTTCACATTTGTATAGTTGGTTTTTGATTTTGGTGCATGGATTTTTCAAAAATTTCAGATTCTCATAGGTGTTGTTGAGTTCTCATTTGTAAAACTTTTGGGGCTCCATTCTTGCTCTTATAGTAACATTTTTGGGTGATTTTTTTTTAAAGTGTATTTTTTTATTTACTTTCTAGTGGTGTAATCAAATTGATTATAAAAAAATTACTTTGAGATTATGGCCAAATTTGGCAATCTGTAAGCACTAAGATCAAGTCCACTTTGTTGTATTTTGGAAAGTGGCACATGTTATTGTACTACATATAAAGTGCCAAATCATATATTGCTGGGAGGATTTCTCGATTGAGTAATTTGGGGAGGTAATCTTGTAGTGGTTGATTGATTATTTTTCTTGGTTTGTGTTCTTGCAATGGGGAAATCTCAAACTGAACTCCTAACTCCATATAATTATGTTATAGTGAGAAAATTAGTATGGACTTATCTCACAAGGAAGGGTCTTATAGGCTATATAAAGGAGACTATTTCTCAACCTATTAATTCTAAAGAATTGGAAATATGGGAGATTAATCGTGAGAAAACACTTGGATGAATATGTTCATTGGTCTCATTTGATTTATAATTTCATGTTGAATCATGCAAAACACCTAAAGAGGATTGGGAGGATTTTTGAGAAATTGTATGGTAAAAGAGATAATATTAGAGGATATCAGATTGATAATGATTTGATGAATTTTGATCCAATTTTTTTTTACCACATCAAAGACTACATCTCCAAGGTTAAGTGATTAAGAAGACAACTAAAAGATTGCAACATTGATGAGGAGGATTTATAATTGATTTTGAATGTGTTATCCAATCTTGTTCTCGAGTATTCAGTGTTTGTTTATGGCTTTCATACCCACCAAATTTCTATGGGAGCATCATATGTTCATCCTAAATTTGATTACTTTACAAATCTCCTAATCCAAGAGGAAGCTAAGTTAATGAACATGAGTCTAATCAAGTCTTCCAAGTCACAAGAATTGTTGGCTAGTGAGTCTAAGGTACAAAAAGAATTAGGGAATCTTGAGAAGAAGAAAAATAAGAAAAATAACAAGCCACATAAATAATCTAAATCCTCTCTGTCAAAAGTGGAATCATCTAAGAAGGAGAAGCCTACATGTGCATATTGTAAGAAATTAGGACATGATGAACACCAATGTTATTCAAAATAGATTGATGAGTTGAAGGATCTTCTTATTAAGCATAAAATCAATGAGTCTTCATCATCAAAGGGTTCATCTTCTTCTTCTTCATCATCCAAGTTGGATAAACATAAGGGCAAAGAACTTGTTGCAGTTGTAGATTCTAATTCAGAGAGATGGATACTCGATTCAAGAGCCTCACATCACATGGATTTTTCAGAGAGTATATTCTCTTCATTTGAGACTTGTTCATAACCACACATCCTGATGGCTAACAACACATATATGCATTTTTATGGGAAGGGATCCATTGACATGGATGATAAAGCATTCAATGATGTTCTTTGTGTGCCTTCATTGTAAACCAATATCCTTTCTATCTATCAGATCAAACATGGTGGAGCAGGTAAGAGTGTTGAGTTCACACTAAATTTTGTCATAATCCAAGATTTTTATAGTAGAGATATAGTTGCAATTGGAGATATTGATCACCAATCTCGTGTCTACAGGTCTTCTTACATTTTTCTCCTACTATTGATTTATTAGATTTTTTCATTGAGGCATCTTGTGTGGACATTTTTGATGAGATTTAGTATAGTCATTTGAACCTTGGTATTGTTTCATCTTTTGAGGATCTAGTGACATATGTTGATATTCCATATCTTTTATCTACTATTGTACCTAAGGATGCTCGTGTTGCCACAATTTTGGCTCCTTGTGATTCGATGAAACAATCTATACATCATCTTCCAAAGATGGCTACTTGGGATGAGTACTTGATAGATATTGGTGGTTTTTTTGTGAGTCATGTATTTCATATTTTGGAGACATCATTGATAGAATTCATCTTCTCTTTGATGGAGATAATCCTTATTTAGTTGTTGTGACGGAACACTATGAAACTCTTGTGCATTATCTACATGATCATTTTTTGTAGTTTGACATGAGTGTGGATTATTTTGGACAACATTTAGAGGAGGCTTGTTTTTCTTCAGAGGAGGTATCCCTGTCTTTGGATTGTGTTTTATAACCGTTTCTAGAATATTTAGGATTGTCTTCTTCAATAGTGTGGCCTAGAATCCCTGGTTAGAGCATGATAGCTTTCGGCACATTGACATGGAGATAATTGAGAATTCTTTAGAGATACCGTCCATCATCCTTATTCCCACATTTTCCTTTCAGGAATGGGAAGATATAATGCATACCATCTTGGTTTTGTTTCATCCCAAGGGGAGGAACGTTGTTTGACGCTTTTGGATCATCTTCAACATTCAATGTTGAGCTTCTACCATCATTGTGGGAAACTCTATATTGAGGGGGGGTTGCATGGTCTCTCTTCTTCTTCTCTCTTATAGGGGGGTCTTTTTCCTCAAATGGGGTTTTTTCCTTCTCATTCTTCATTGAGAGTATTTTTTTTTTCATCTCTCTTTTAGGGAGGAGTTTTTTCCCACTAGGTTTTCTCATTTTCTCTATTTGTGAGAGATTGTATTTGCATTTTTACATGGGTACCTAACATGGCCTCATAGTTAGAACTCATTCTTATGTCATTTACATAATAATCAATTACTCCCTAACTTGCACTTAAGGGAGGGTGTTGCTGTAAATAGGTGTTTTACTTATCTAGTCATTAGTAGGTCCTATTTACATGTTAATTTTACTTAGGTCCTAGGAGGGAATATTTCTAGAAGGTGTTAGTTGTCATTAGATATTATCTTATATTTTGACTTATAATACATGTGTCCTAGGTAGTTATGATAAGTTGTCACATGACATAAGATTAAGACACTTGTCATAATCTTGTTTAATCCTATGTCTCACCTTGGATATATAACCAAGGTGTTTCCATACATTGTATATTAAATTTTATTGAATTTAGTTCCATTGCAATCTTGAGAATTACATATTGATCTTTCTTGTGCTTTCATGAAGTTCCTAGATCTTGGGTGGCTATAATCTTCAACCAAATCTTGCATGGTGTAGAGTTATTCTATACCAACTCTTACAAACTAAAGGAGTTTTCTTGCATTATCATTTGATCAAAATAAGAGAATTTGAGGACATAACCACATCAATATATCTCACTATTCTTCTCATTATATGACTGCACCATCATAACATGTTTGGTGTGAAAATCCAATATTGTCACATTTATCCTCAAGAAATCCCCACTATTCTTCTTAGCACAATAATAGTTTCATAAAAATAGGTGGTGTAGTGAAGGAAAATATATTAAACATAGCCACAAAAGTAGTGGATAGTGTCACATGGTCAAGATAAGACTACATCACATAGCCATATTTAGGACCAAAAGCCACATGGTGTGACATAGTTTGCATATTAAATTAACTTCTATAATTTCATTTCTATTGGTTGAAAACTATTTCATCATCAAATTTTAGATTATGATTTATTTTTATCGTAGTAGACTAACAAATCAAGCTCAAAATAGAAAAATACTAACATTAAATAAAAATAACTAATTGCCTCTTATCTTAATCCATATTTTGGGGTTCATCTCTTATGATTAAAATTTGATTTATTTATATTGTTTTAATCATTTTATTATATTTGAAATAGTGCATTAAATATTGTACATTATCTAGTTTTAGTGTTAGCAATTATTTCTTCATAATAACATTAGGTTTTATTCTTATCTTAAATATTTTTTTAAATAGATGATAATGATTAATAATACTAAAAAATAACTATAGATACTAACATATCAATAAATCCTTAAAAATTAAAAAAATGTTAAATATTTATCTTTGTAGAGAAAGACAATAACAATATTATTTTTACAAGTATACATAAATGTGAAAATAATAGACTTCAATTTGTATACATAATTAGTTATTATATTTATTAATATTATATTTTATATTGTAAATAATGGAATCAATTAGAATCTATAAATCATTATTTAAGCATTTATATAATTGAAAAACAATAATACTACTTCACACTTTTCCATCTCGTCTTGAAGTTACTTTAGCTCTTTATTTGTAGATATGCCATCCTAGTGTCTAGTTTGAGAAAAATGACATGTAAGTTGATTGAATTTATTCTTAGCCTTGTCATTTATCCCACATATCATTAATGGTCAAAGACTCATTTCAAATACCAACTCTTTTCTATCTTATATGTTGTTGCTACTATACTTATATTCCCTGGATAAAATTTCTAGTGTGGTTGTGTCCCTATTAATATCCACCCATTTCCTTAATTTCTAAGGTGATCCTAATCTAAAATATGAAAACTATCAATCAAATCGAGAATAATTTTTTATATTAATCAATTAGGTTTGTATATTTTAAAATAAATCATAAGGAAGCATTAACATTTCCAACACAAATATCATTAACACAGTTAAGGAGCATATCAAATCAAGGAATCTTTCCCATCCATCTTCTTCTATTTTAACTTTTGATTATCTTATCCCTACATATTATGAAAATAAGGATGAATTTTTCTAATACACAATAGGGAAGTTAGGAAACTTCCACACTAACATAGTAGACTTGTTATAGGTATACAAACTACTTCAAGTTAGCATAGATTTAAATATTTGATACAAAACCATAGTGAAAGAATAACATAGAAAAAAATTATAGATAAAATAAAATTACAAAATCATGTCTATTGATAAATTATAATTATTTTACATATCACCCACTGAAAAAGCTAAGTACCATAATATTATTATTTTAATTACACTTAGACCAACTCAACTATAATTATATATGATCATACTAGAATGCTACTAATAGTTATTTTCCTAACTACATTTTAACACTAAAATGAAGATATAGAAATAAGGGGTTGGATATTATAAGCATGCAAGTTTTTAATAAATCCATTCTAGCCAAAATTGATTGGAAATTAATGAAGGGTGATAAGGATTGGTATTCTATGATTAAGGAAAAATATCTCCACAAAAAATACCTTTTGAGCTTCCTAAGTGACTTCAATCTTTCTCTTGGATCTATTATTTGGAATAACTTGTTGAAAACTAGAGGCTTTCTATAAAAGAATAAGGTGGAGAGTAGGTAATTGTAAGAAAATATTTTTTTGGGAAGATACTGAGCTAGATTTTATTCCCCCCTCTCTTTAAAACAAGATCTCTTCAAATTGATGCAACCTTTTTATATAGATCTCAATATTGTTCTTGAAGGCCATGTCGATTGTCAAGGCCACTTCACAAAGTGGAATTTTTTTAGGAATACTTTGCTCAAATGAAATATTTAGAAGATGTAGTAACATAAAAAGTATCCCTTTTTCTGGGAATAATTAATAATAAAATGAGCCTAATGTTGCCTTGATTTAGTTTTGCAATGTATTTTACACATTCACATTAAGTTTAGGGCCTCTTTTAATAAAATTGACTTAATTGTATCTTATTTTGGGTGTTGTAAAGTGTATCTTTACACTTTCACACTAATCTAGGGCTTTATTAATTAATTAAGCTTAATTTACCTAAATTGGACCCTTTAATTCAAATCCAAGCCTAATTAAATGTAAATTCTGAGGGATAAAACCTGAAATTCATAAATGCCATTACAAAAAACTTAATTTTAGAAGGTGTGTGTCCTAGGCTAGTGACCTAGGACACATTCCCTACATGGCGAATGGGTCCTCACTAGGTCATAGGACCCTATTTTTTACATGATCTTTCACATTGTCCAAAGTGTGTCCTAGCTAAGTGTTGAATAGGACAATTAAGAGGGGGATGAATCAATTGTAATAGAATTAAACCTTTAATTCAATCACCAGAACTAATTCTTAATACTGCTTAAATGATTAATCATCAAATGCCAATGTAGAAACTTAAATTTCCAAAACATAAACATAGTAACACCAGATTTACATGGAAAACCCAATAAGGGGAAAACCACGGTGAGAATTAACTCACACTATATAGAATATCAAAACCGATTACAAGAGGCTCACTACAAAAAATAAGGCTCACTACCAAAACAAGAACTCACTGTCTAGAACAAGGACTCACTTTCCAATAGGGCTAACAACCCGAAGGGCTCACTACCATAGAGATACAAAGAAGACAAATAAGACTTGTTACAGAGAGACTACAATCCAAATGCAACAAAGGATTCCACCACAGTCACTCACAGACATGCATGAATGATAGAGTTCACCTTTTGCTCATTGCATCCAAAAACTCAGCATTAAGCTTCACATTGATTTGCCACACTCACATCACACACACTCACTAAATAGAATCAATTTCAAATCTAACTACACTTCCTCTTTTCTGTTATCACTCTTCTTCGCTCTTGTATATTTCTTCACCACTAACTCATCTTGTATTTATACCATCATCAACTTTGAAACATATCCAAAGTTGGCCATCCAAATTCAACTTCAAAGTCGGTCGACGTAAAAAAATCCTAGGGTGGAATTAGAATGAGGGAAACCCAAACACACGCTTCAAGGGACCCAAAACTATCCAACATGCTTCATCAACCTCGAAAGTAGTATTTCACACAAGGTCAGCCAAACCAGTGTAAAACACACAGAACCATTAAGCACGAATCTTCTAGATGTCAAAACTATCTTCAATAGAATTAGGGAAACTTGGCTCTAGAACCGCAAGTCATAAGACTTCATCAAAGATAAGTCCAGACCAACAACATTTCTCCTGGACCTCAACCAAAAACACAAAAAACCACAATTCACAACTGGTGAACACAACTTGCACTGTACAATAAATAAACCAAAAAAAAACTAGATATAACATCTTCTAACAACCATGAAAAACATGTATGAACCGCACAACCATAGGAGCAAATCTTGACCAAAACCGAGAGCAACCACTGAATACCTGCAACATATCTTCATTACAATTTTCTTAATATCCTCGACATATACAACCAACAACAACTAGTTAATAACCAGTTGATCACTTGACATCAATGAAAACACCTTTAATCTTTCCATTCTTGCAAAAATCTCCCCCTTTGTCATTGATGGCAACACATGATGTGAAAAACTATCAAAGACAACATGCTAGCTTTGAATACACTTTTTTGTTTCTCCACTTTAGTAGATAATCTCTTATATGTTTCCTTTCCTTTCACATGCTTCTTCTCCCATTCGTCCTCTCTTTTTTTTCACATGCTTCTCCCCCTTTGAAATCAATGGAAAAGGAAAAAGAATATTTTACACTAATTTCTCCTTTGACATAAAAACATAATATTCACAATAGCAACACTTGATACTACCTACTCCCCCTGAGAGGTAGCCACCAAAACATTGATCAATCCAAAAGAAGGATAGATCCATAGATCCGCTAGACTGATGCATCTCGATATGCATCTAGTTCAAGAAAGGAGTGGCAATAACCCCTAACTTCCCCCAGAGATACTCAAAAGTATCTTTAGGAAGACACTTCATGAAAATATTAGCAATATGATCCTTCGTCAGAACATACTCAAGATTTACTTCATTCTCCATGACCTTCTCTCTCAAGAAATGATATTTGATAGATATATGCTTCGTCCTCGAGTGCATCACCAGATACTTTGAAATGTTAATTGCACTTGTATTATCACAAAAAATAGAAATGAGATTATCATATACCACTGTGATGTCTTTCAATGTCTATTTCATCCATAGAACTTGTGTACAACAAGATGCAACAACAATATACTTAGTTTCAGTAGTAGACAAGGAGACTGAATCTTTCTTTTTACTCAACCATGCCACCAATCTGCATCCAAGAAATAATGTACCACCACTTGTACTTTTTTTTTCATCTACACATCCAACCCAATTTGCATCTGTATAGGCACTAAGTGTAAAGTCAGTATCTTTAGGATACCATAATCCATAATCTAGAGTGCCATTCAAATATATGAATATTCTTTTAACAACATTTGTTTCCTTAGGATCTTCTTGAAATATAGCCACAAGATAGACAACATGCATAATATTTGGTCTAGTAGCAGTCAAATATAGTAGTCCACCAA
Source organism: Sequoia sempervirens (assembly GCA_007258455.2). Classification (NCBI taxonomy): domain Eukaryota; kingdom Viridiplantae; phylum Streptophyta; class Pinopsida; order Cupressales; family Cupressaceae; genus Sequoia; species Sequoia sempervirens. The sequence goes on from VDFB02281492.1 coordinate 1,060,953,853, forward strand.
TCATAGATCTGTACTTGCTTTGATCATCCTTAGGTGAATCATCACCTTTACCCAATTTGAAACTAGTCACCATAGGAGTACTTACCAGTTTGGAACCATCCTTCCCAAACTTCTTCAACATCTCTCTCACATACTTAGATTGTGAAATGAAAATCCTTTTCTTTGTTTGATTAATCTGTAGTCCAAGAAAGAAATTCATCTCCCCAAACATAGACTTTTCAAATTCTTTTTGCATCTCTTCCACAAAAATCTTACACATATTTTCATTTCCCCCAAAGATAATGTCATCAACATACACTTCTACAATCAAGATTTTATCATTTTCAATATTAAAGCATAGATTACTATCTGTTGTACCCTTGTTAAAACCTTGTTGAATCAAATACCCGTCCAATATTGCATACCAAGGTCTAGGAGCTTGCTTCAATCCATATAAAGCTTTCTTCAATTTGCACACCATATCCGATTAATTTTTCAACTAAAATCCTTTTGGCTGTTCCATATAGACTTCTTCTAGCTCACCATTCAAAAATGTTGACTTGGCATCCATCTAATAGACCTTAAAGTATTTATGAGTAGAAAATTAAAAGAAAATATTTATAGCTTCCATTCTTGCTATTGGAGCAAAGGTTTCCTTAAAATCTATACCTTCTACTAGCGAGTTACCCTTACACACAAGCCTTGCTTTGTTTCTAACCACTTCTCCATTCTCATTCAACTTATTTCTGAATACCCACTTCGATCTAATGATTTTTTTGTCTGCCGGTCTTGGGGCCAATTCCAAAGTTTGATTCTTCTCAATCTACATAAGTTCTTTCATTGCTTCCTTCCAATGTTCATCTTTACAAGCTTCACTTACAGTCTTCGGTTCAATCTCAGAAAATAAACACAGATTCACTTCAGCAGTAGCTCCGCTTCTAGTTAATACACCTTTTGTCTTATCTCCAATGATCTAATTTTATAAATGATTCTTTTGTACATATCTAGGTATCTTAGGGAACATCACCAGAGCATCTTCTTCTCTTGCTCATCTTTTTCTTGTTATTCCACAATCTCTTCAATTCTTACTTGATCAAGCTCATCAAATTCATATCCATCAATGTCAATAGAATTCTTCATTGTCTCATCAACCTTGACATTTGAAATCTCTACAATCTTTCTCAGTATTTTATTGAAACATTTGTATGTCTTGCTTTTAGTAGAATATCCAAGGAAAATTCCTTCATCACTTCTTGCATCAAACTTACCCAAAGTTTCTTCATCTCTTCTGATGTAACATTTACTTCTAAATGCCTTGAAATACTTAACAGTATGAATTCTTCCATGCCATAGCTCATAGGGAGTCTTCGTACTATTTTCTCTTGCTTGAACTTGATTGAATACACAAACAACAGTATGAATATCTTCTTTCCAGTAGACTTTCGGTAAACCAGCCTCAGTAATCATTGATCTAGTAGCTTCTTCAACTTTTCTATTTTTCCTTTCAACAACTCCATTCTGCTAAGGATTTCTCGGAGTAGATAAATGTCTCTTTATTCCACACACTTCAAAAAACATATTAAACTCATGGGAGGTGAATTCTCCACCTCTATCAGACCTTAAGCATTTAATCTTCAAGTTCACTTCATTTTCAACCATAGCTTTGAATGTATTGAATCTATCTAATGCATCTAATTTCTCTCCAAGAAGTGTAACCCATGTATATCTAGAATAATCATCAATTAAAAGAATAAAGTACCTTTCAACAAGTGGACTTCTCACTGTTGTAGGACCACAAAGATCTGTATTAACTACATCTAGTAGTCCGGTAGTAGAATGTTACTTTGATTTGTAATTATTTCTTGCTTGCTTTCCAAACTGACAATTCTTGCAAATAGCATTAACAGGCTTTGTAATTCTTGGTAGATCTCTCATGGCCTAAACAACACTAATCCTTTCCAAGTTATCAAAATTCATGTGACACATTCTCCTATGCCATAACCAACTATCATTAATCTGAGTCATAAAGCATCGTCCATCAACACCCTTAGTTGATAGATATTCCCTTTAGATTTCTTTTCTGTAGCAATCAATGTTTTGGATCCTTTCCAGATCTCACATTTCTCATCCTTAAACACAAGATCATATCCTTTTCTGCACATCTGACCAACACTCAACAAATTATGTCTTAAACCCTTAACATAGTAGACATCGTCAGTATGATGCTTTCCATAAAAACTCATTGAACCTATCCCATAGATTTTAGCACCAGTATCATCTCCAAACATAACCAAGCCTCCATCATATTTTTCAAGCTTAACAAAATTACTCTTATCACCAATCATGTGATGTGAACAACCACTATCAACTACCCAATAGTTTTTCTCTTGTTTAGCATGTCGAGTAGAGATATTCGTACTTCATTTTTCTCCTTCTTTGGAGGGATTTCCTTTATCTATTTTTTAGAATTAGAAGAAGTAGGTTCATCCATAATTTCCAAGAACAATCATTCATTGTCATTAGGATCTTCATATTCTGAATCCTCATCAGATATACTAGCATTCTCATTCACATAGTAAGCTCTGTTAATATTCTTTCCTTTCTTTTCTTTCTCATATCTTTGTTTATTCCTTTTAGCTCTTTCCAGAAACTTTACAACATAGTGACCTATTTCTCCATAACTAAAGCATTTAAAGGGAAACTTACCTTCATACTTACTGGAGCCTTTCCTCATCCTTCTTATAAAGTTAGCTTCTATTTCATCAAATTTTTCTTCAGCCAGATCTTCAACTTTTGTAGCTTTAAAAGTAGTCTCTGATTTGCATCCATTCCTTAGAATTGGCTTCCTCATCTCATAAGATGTCAAAAATCCTAACAACAAATCATTAGTACAGGTCTTATAATTTATAGTCTACTCAATAACACTCACCTTCTCATTGTAAGCATCTGAAAGAGTTATGAGAATCTTCTTTACAATCCTGGTTTCATTTATAGTAGCACCAAGTCATCGCATTCTAGTCACTATCTCATCCAATCTTTGTAGATAAGCTTTAACATTCTCATCTTTAGACATATGTAGAAGATCAAACTGTGTCTCCAAGTTTTGTAGTTTCACTTCTTTAACTCTTTCATCACCATCATGCCTTATTTCCAAGGCATCCCATAATTCCTTCACAATCTTCAAATTCTAAACTTTAATCAACTCAGAATGTACCCAACTATTCTTCAAGATGTACTTCACCTTATTGTTCACTTCATGTGCTTTGATCTCTTCAGGCGTACTCGAACCATTAGCAAGAGGAATGTAAGTATTTTTGTAATCTTTCTCCACATCATATCTGCAATACTCTAGATATTATTCCATCAATACTTTCCAAATACCATAATTAGTTCCATCGAACCTAAGATAATCATAAATCATTTTTCCAGCCATCCCAGACCTTCCTCAAGCGGTTAATCTATTCACCAAGGAACCACACTCTAATACCAATTATTGAATACGAAAACTAAGGGGGGGGGTGAATCAGTTGTCACAGAATTTAACCTTTAATTCAATCAATTAAACTAATTCTTAATACTGCTTAAATGATTAATCATCAAATTCCAATGCAAAAACTTAAATACAACACATAAAAAAAATAACACCAGATTTACGTGGAAAACCCAATAAGGGAAAACCATGGTGAGGATTGACTCACACTATAGAGAATATCAAAACTGATTACAAGAGGCTCACTACCAAAAATAAGGCTCACTTCCAAAACAAGGACTCACTATCCAGAACAAGGCCTCACTTTCCAACAGGGCTAACAACCCGGAGGGCTCACTGCCATAGAGATACAAAGAAGACTTGTTAGAGAGAGACTAAAATCCCAATGCAACAAAGGATTCCACCATAATCACTCACATGCATGCATGAATGATAGAGTTCACCTTCTTCTCACTGCATCCAAAAACTTAGCATTAAGCTTCACACTAATCTACCACACACGCATCACACACACTCACTGAATATAATCAATGTCACATCTAACTACACTTCCTCTTTTATCTTATCACTCTTCTTCTTCACTCTTTTATATTTCTTCACCACTAACTCATCTTGTATTTATACCATCTTCAACTTTGAAACATATCCAAAGTTGTCCATCCAAATTCAAATTCAAATTAGGTCAATGGAAAAAATCCTAGGGTGGAATTAGAATGAGGGAAACCCAAACACACGCTTCAAGGGACCCAAAAAGATCCAACACACTTCATCAACCTTGAAAGTAGTATTTTACACAAGGTCATCCAAACTAGTGTAAAACACATAGAACCATTAAGCACAAATCTTCCAGATGTCAAAATTATCTTCAATAGAATTAGGGCAACTCAGCTCTAGAACTGCAAGTCATAAGACTTCATCAAAGAGAAATCTGGACCAACAACATTTCTCCGGGACCTCAAAAGAGAAACACAGAAAACCACAGTTCACAACTGGTGAACACAACTTGCACTGTACAACAAATCAACAACCAAAAAACTAGATATAGCATCTTCTAACAACCATTTTCAACATATTTTCATTACAATTTTTTCAATATCCTTGACATATACAACCAACAAAAACTAGTTGATAACCACTTGACTAGTTGATATCAATGTCAACACCTTTAATCTTTCCATTCTTGCAACAATAAGTGTCCCAGGACCCATTTTCCACATGGTGAATGGGTCCTCACTTAGACCTAGAACCCCTCCTTGAAATATGTTTTTGGTGGTATTTTAATGATTTCAAACCTATGATTTGATGTCGGCTTGTGTTATTTGAATTTTAGGAACTATTAATAAGATATGTATAAATACAAGGCTATTTCATTATGTTTCATCCTAGATCTTCATAAAAAATCAAGAGTACTTTCACAAGAGCATTGATAGAGCATTCAAGAGCATTTCTAAGGCATTCAAGGGAAGATTATTGAAGGATTATTGCAACAATCAAGATCCATTTTATCATGTCAAGGGCATAATGCAACATGCACGTTGTTGAGCTAATGTGTTGATTTAGCATTAAAGATCTATCAAGCATATTCAAGGCATTGTTCTAATCAAGTTCAAGATCAAGATTTACATTCATTGAGGCCACTTCATGCTAGTTTGTATATCTACAATCCAAGGTTTCAACTAATGTTTTAGGTTGAAGATATATTGGAGAGAAAAAAATTGCAAAATTTGTCAAGAAAATTGTCAAATAACAGAAACTAAGCTTCAAGATTTATTTCTGACTTTCTGACAGTGCCCGACTAGGATCTAGGAGTGTAGATTGAGAGGAACAAAACCCATAAATTGATTCTCCAGAGCCCTAACCAGGACCCATTCACCATAGGGCGAATGAGTCCTTAGCGAGGTTCGAAAAAGAACTTTCTACAATAGGTACACAATATTTAACCCTCTTAAAACCTACCTTTTAACTGTTATATCAGTTAGGTTTATTTTTTTTACTAATTACACATCATAAACCTCATATTGAATGAAATAGAGGGTCACCTTCTTTTCTTTTATTTAATTTTGGTGAACCTAACCTTTTGAGAATTATATTTTTTTGATTTTGGAGTCCTTTTCATCCTAGATTTAGATCTTGCATTAATTTGCATTAAATTAGGTCTCATTTAGGGTGTCTAGTTTTCATTCAAATTTGCATCTCATTAAAGGTTTTAGGATTGCATATTTTGCATTCTTTAAATCTAATAAATACAAAAAAAATAATCATCTTGCATATCATTTACATCATATAAACTTGCATTTGAAAATTGAAACAAAATTGCATATCAAACTAGGTCTTTTAGGTCATCATTTTGTCATAATTTTCACTTGCATTTCACATTGCATTTACAAAAAGCTAAATCTGAAACTTACTGTAACACACCTAAATCTGAAAACCACTAAAAATAACCTAAAACTATGTAAAAATCAGTTTCGAAAACCTCATCTAGGACCCACTTGCCCTAGGGCGAATGAGTCCCTGATCAGGTCATAATTTGCATTTTTGTGCTTCTATTTGTTGCTTTCAGATTTTTGTTTTAGTTTTTTGAGTTTCTATTTCATTAATTTGATAATATTTAGCTTAATTTGGTACATTTAGTGCATTGTGTGATTTCAAAATTGTATTTACAAGATTTCATTTTCAGATTGTTGCATAGTGTAATAAAAAATTTACCTTGTTTAAAATCTAAAAATTGCATTTACACATTGTATTATAGGCATTGTATTGCCTTTTAAGCCTCTTTCCATTTTTGGTTTGTACACTAAGTTTGTGAAACTTTTATGAGCTTTACACCTTGGACATTGCATTCTAGGCATTGCATTACCTTTTAAGCCTCTTTCCATTTTTGGTTTGTACACTAAGTTTTTGAAACTTTTATGAGCTTTACACCTTGGTGTCCTATTAGCAATACTATTGTATGATGTAGTTCGAGGGTCATGTCATCCTGTGATACACCATTCGCTGTGGATCTTGGGTTTTCTATCTCTCTTTCTCATAGTGTTTATAATCAACCCCCTATAGATCATAGCATGCATCTTCATTTCCCATGACTTCCTTACCTACAACCAATGTGCATAATGTTAACAACACCATCCCTACCATGAATAGTTGTACTCAAGCTTTGGGGTATACCCAAAGCCAAGGTAGAACTTCAATTCCTCCTTGTACAATACCCATTTCCATTCCTACATATACTAGCACTCAAGTTACCACATCCATTCAACCTACTGGCAATGTCAAAACCTCCTTAGGTATTTCCACAAGGAATCTTTCTAGCTTTGTGCATTCACATACCATATCTCCTTAACCATCCTCCTTCACAAATTTACAATTCACTTGCCCTCCACATACATACACCACTCCACCTTATTTCCCTCCACCTTACAATAATAACAACGATGCCATCCTTAACACACTTGTACAAACCATGTCATCCCTTCAACAACAATTCACAACCCTAACTTAAAACAACAAAGGTCAACCTTCAAAATACATCAAAACCAACCCGTTATACTTGGAGATATTGAGAACACCAATGCCACAAGGTATAGAAGTTCCTAGATTTGAGAAATATGGTGGGAAAGGCAATCCTGTTAGCCATGTTTCTACTTATACATCATTATGTAGTAACTTTATCTTTGAAGATAAGCTCTTGGCCAAACTCTTCCCTAGATCCTCGAAGGACACTTCTTTAAAGTGGTTTTCTTCATTACTGAATAATTCAATTGGTTCAATTAATGAGCTTGTTGATGCCTTTTACAACCACTTCCACATTCACATGGGTCCGAAGATGACCTTAGCTGATTTAATGACATGTGAGCAAAAGGATGATGAGAAAGTGGTTGAATTCATAGCGAGATATCAAACACTTTATTCAAAAATAAACATTAAGATTCTTGATGTCGACCTTACACGAATATTTATTGCCAATTTACAAACCAAAATCCAAACCATACTTGAAATGTTGAAATTCCCATCCTTCACACAGTTATGTACAACCCTTCGTGATTATTAGAATTTGACTTATGGTTGTGATGTGAAAAATCCTCCTAGCCATCCCAAAAATTCTGAATCTGCACCTCAAAATAGTAACCAACCTTTCAAGAAATAGAATAGGGGATTTTTACAACTTAATTCCCCTCAATCAAATAAACAATTTGATAACCATGTGGTTGCTATAAAGATGACAAATCTTCTTACCTTTGGGGATAGGAATGGAAAATTTACTCCTTTACTCAATACCCTTCATAATATCATGTTGCAGCTCGTAGAAAAGAATATGCTTTCTTTGCCTCCTTTCTAAGCTCCTGATCCTAATAAACCATTACCCAAAAATTATAGACCAAATTCTTATTGCCATTACTACCAAAATAATGGACATGATACAAAATATTGTAAGCATCTTAAACATCTTGTGCAAGACCTCATTGATTCTAATCATCTTCTAATTGGAGGTGTGAATGATCAAGGTAATAAGTCCATAGCTCCTCCTAACCAAAATTTGCAAATCTTTACAAATCCCATGCCAAAACATACTATTTCATTTGTCAAAGCTAGTGAAACAAAGAATGATGTGATGAATGTTGACAACATAAAAGATGAAAATTTAGACGAAATCCTTGAAGTAGTGGAATTTATTGAAGCTAAACCTCGTAAGCGCTCAACCAAAATTCCCCTTGATATTGCTTTCTCAAAAAATGGCATAAACAAACATGCACCCGATGGTCCTCTTTACATAGCTAGAAGAATCAATGAAAAGCCTACTAATGGGATATTAATTGATCCCATCTATGTAGAGAATGTGATCATTGAAGAATTCCTATTTGTGCATGAACTTTATCAAGATACATATGACAAACTGAAAGCATTGATCAAAACACATAATGGTTTTGCTTGTCCTACGATGGGCTCAATAAATATCCCTCTAAAAGTTAGCCTAAAAACATAAGTGTCTCATTCACCATCATCCTGTCATCAAACCAATTTCATGTGAAGTTAGGCTATCTATGGCTTCACTCCATGAATGTCATCCTATCGATTGTGCATAAATGTTTAAAGTTTCCCTTTGGAGATGAAATATTTACTATACACCATAGTGGATTTAATCATGTGTCTTCCCATGGGAACTTTTCATCAGATTTCTTTTGGCCCAAGCCTATTAAACCTATTGGACCTTGTGAGGACTAATTTTTTAAATCATATAAAAAATTTAAGAAAAATCACATAGTAGAATTATCCCTTAGAAACATGCCTCAACCTGTGATTGAGCCACCTATCCTTGATGAACCAATGACTGAACCAAAAGTCCTACCAAATTCCCAACAAATGCCTATGACAAATCCTCCTACCATTTCCTATAAGAGATCATGAGACAATAAAAAAAAATTCATTGTGCCTCCTAAAATAAAACAAATTTACAAAGATTGATAGAAAGTGGTTGAACAATCTCCTATGGTTCCTTCTATTCCTCCCATAAAAGAAGAAAAGAAACTTGTGGTTGAAAAACCTGCTTCTACACAAACCAAAATTGACAATAGATTGAAATGAAACCGAAATTCTAGAGTGTAGGCATAGACATCATGTTATTTCTCATATGTTATAAACTAAAGAAGAAAAGAGCAACATAGAAAATCAAAATCTGAACTTTCTTGAAGCAATGCATGATGACTCTATACCTTCGTCACAACGTAAAAAAGAACATTCTAGAGGCATTATCATTCAACCTCCTATTATGATTAATTTAGATGATGACATTGATATTGGAAATATTGATGAACAAGTGCATAATGAGTTGAATTCATTTTTTTCCTCTTCTATGAGCTTAAATGAAAAATATTCTAAAAAGAGTGTTGAACTTGGTGCTTCCCCTAGTTTGACACTTGCCATTGTCCCTCTGGCTAGTTGTTTGCCTTTCGTAAATACTGACGAAGATTGGGATGCAAACGACCTACTATAGGTTGACTCACATGTGCCTTACTAATATCTTGCGTTATTTTCTTTTTCATGTTTTTGTATGTGATTGCATGTGCCTAATGTGATCACCTGTGCTATTTCATTTCATGTATCTCTCTCTTTTTGTGTATTCCTCTATATGTAGCTACATTCTTCTATATGTCATAAACATTTTATCCTTTTTTGTTTGTCTTGTGTTTTACTTTTGGGGATGACACAAGGCACCAAGACATTTAGGTCTCTTCCATGTTGAACTGAAAGGATTTTTCTTTGATTTCACTCTCTTTGTGTCATTCTTCTAGTTCTATGAGTATGTTGGGAATAATGCCATTTCTGAGCTCTATGAAAACATTGTGGCAAAGATATACTGACCCAAAATCCATAGATCCCTTATATATTTTTGGGGGTGACCCCTCCCTCCTTTTTCATGGTGTAGCTTTATTTCAGAAACATATAACTTGGCATAGGGATTACTAAGGAAGCTCTCATGTCTTAGGAGTAAACATTGGCTCCTTTAAATCAATTACTCACAACAATGGTGTAGCAACTGCTTTAAAGTAGAGGCATACATCGATAATATCTTTCGAAAATTTCCATGTTTCATGGTGCAATTTTATTTTTTCTTGTTATGTGTCCTTTTCTTGATGGTGTCATTGGGTTTGATTTCCTCCAAGAGTGTGATATTTTGTAGCATACAACATTCCTCTTAGTGGTGATGTGACACATTGCATTCCCTAAGTTGCAAACCTTTTACTATTGACTTGTCCTCTCTTGGAGACATTAGGCATGATTTTCCCTAAGAAGAAGACCTTACACAAATGAATCAAGATCCCCTTGATCAAAAACCTATATATAATGTTCATAAGTGTTTAGCATAATACAGTTTGTTGACATTGTGAATCTCGAAAACCCTAATTCAAGGCCACCTAGCATAACACACCTTGCTTGCCTATGGAGCCTTGCCTAGCATTGTGGTGCCTTATTGAAGTTGTCAGGAAGATATCTTTGATATGGTTTGGGAGCCTAATATGATTCTCTCATTTGGCACCCCTTTGTTTCATTTCGTTCCAGGGCACCTTATTGAAATTATCTAAGGGATAGCTTTGGTATGGTCAGTACGATGAGAGTCGACACATAGGAATGAATTTCTCACTAAGCCACTTTATTGGAAGACTCACCTAGTGGACTACCTAGAATTCTGCTACCTCAGATTGAGCACAAAACTGATAGTCTAGATGTGTTCCACATCGCGTTGAACAATCTAGGCTTGATCTTATTGGTCTTTGATGTTGTATGATTGTGTATCTTTTTCATTGTTGCATACATAAGTATCTTGAATCTCTACTTTAGTGTGAGTTTGACATGGGGTCATACTCTCACTAAAGTGGGGGAAAAATGTAGTAATGAAAAAAGTATCCCTTTTTCCTTAATTTCAGAATAATTAATGATAAAATGAGCCTAATGTTGCCTTTATTTAGTGTGAATGTGTTTTACACATTCACATTAAGTTTAGGGACCCTTCTAATAAAATGGACTTAATTGTGCCTTATTTTGGGTGTTGTAAAGTGTATCTTTACACTTTCACACTAATCTAGGGCTTTATTAATTAAATTGAGGTTAATTTTCCTTAATTGGCCCCTTTAATTTAAATCCAAGCCTAATTAAATGTAAATTTTGAGGGATAAAACCTGACATTCATAAATTCCATTACACAACACTTAATGTTAGAAGGTGTGTGTGTCCTAGGTTAGTGACCTAGGACCCATTCACCACATGGTAAATGAGTCCTCACTAGGTCCTAGGACCCTATTTTTACATGATCTTTCACATTATCTGAAGTGTGTCCTAGGTAAGTGGTCTAGGACCCATTCATCACATGGTGAATGGGTCCTCACTTAGACCTAGGACCACTCCTTGAAATATGTTTTTGGTGGTATTTTAATGATTTCAAAGCTATGATTTGATGTTTGCTTGTGTTATTTGAATTTAAGGAATTAATGATAAGATATGTATAAATACATGGCTATTTCATTTTGTTTCATCCTAGATCTTCATAAACAATCAAGTACTTTCACAAGAGCATTGATAGAGCATTCAAGAGCATTTCTAAGGAATTCAAGGGTAGATTATTGAAGGATTATTGTAGCAATCAAGATCCATTTCATCATGTCAAAGGCATAATGCATCATGCATGTTGTCGAGCTAGTGTTTTGATGTAGCATTAAAGATCTATCAAGCATATTCAAGGCATTGTTCTAATAAAGTTCAAGATCAAGATCTACATTCATTGAGGCAACTTCATGCTAGTTTAAATATCTACAATCCAAGGTTTCAACTAAGGTTTTAGGTCAAGAAGATCTATTGGAGAGAAAAAATTGCAAAAGTTGTCAAATCATGGAAATTGAGCTACATGATTTATTCCCATCTTTCTGAAAGTTCCCAACTAGGATCCACGAGTGTAGACTAAGAGGAACAAGACCTGGAAATTTATTTTCCATAGCCCTAGCGAGGACCCATTCACAATAGGGTGAATGTGTCCTCAATGAGGTTTGAAAAAGCACTTTTATAGTAGGTACACAACATTTAACCCTCTTAAAACTTTCCTTTTGACTGTTATATCTGTTAGGCTTATTTTATGTTACTCAATTACATATCATAATCTTCATATTGAATGAAAAAGAGCTGAAAGTAGGTACATCACATCTTTCCATTTCGTTTCACCTTCTTTTCTTTAGAAGATAGTATTGTTGATTTTGAAGCTTAGCTAAGTTCTTTCAATTTCCAACCATGAAAGGCTGATGAAGTCATTTGTGTTGGCCATTCCTCAAGTATTTACACCATATATTATGGATACTATTTGGCTACTAAGCCTCTTAATTCTCATTTTGATTGGAGGATTATCTAGAACCATCGACTCATTCTATTTATTTTTGCGATAGGATACTAATCATAACAAGATTATTATTCAATGTTATCTTCTCAAAATGTGGCCTTAATTTCCTAAATAGATTCCCCATGTGTTGTATTCATTAAAAAAAATTTAAAACCTTTTTTTTGTTGCATATTTTCCAGGAATGTTTAGGAGTTGATTCTTACTAAGTTAGAGATCTTGTGGACTATTCCTAATGATCTTTGGAATTTTGTTAACTATTGGAATGGTAAGATTCCTTTCAATAATCCTATCATAAAAAAATTATGGAAACAAACCCCCCTTATGTCATATGGGGTCATTAGAAAGAGAAGCATAATAAAATATTATGTGAGACAATTAAGGATCTTCTAAAAATGTATGCCTATTTATTTTCCAATTCAATCAAGGGAATGTGAACATTGCAAAAATTGATAAAACTAAAAAGTAACCAATAGCTCAGGAGGTTAGTGTAGTGTAGAAAAATGTAACCCTTTATATTTTCTCACTTGTTTGGGCCCTCCTAATTTAAATTGTACTTAATAATGCCTTAATTTATTGTTGTTAAATGTACCCCTTTACATTTACACACTTATTTGGGCCCTCTTAATTAAATTCAGCTTAATTATGCCTTAATTGTCCAGTGAATTCATTTATAAGCCTAATTAATTACATTTTTTGAAGGGGAAAACCAACAATAATTAATGTCTAAACATAAAACTTTACATTGAGTAATGTGTGTTCTAGGTTTATGGACTTGGGACCCATTTTCCCATGGGTGAATTGGTCCTCCCTAAATCTTAGGACCTAAATTTAAATTATGTTTTTTGTGATATTTTAATGTTTTTAAATCCATAATTCAATGCCAGCTTGTAATATTTGAATTTTGAGAAACTAAGGATACATACCTATAAATACAAGGTTATTTCACTAAGTTTCACCTAGCAAGTTTGTGAGAATTTTATGAGCATTATTTGATCATTTCAAGAGAAATTAAAGGAATTCAAGAGAAAACATATCAAATTTTTATTGCAACATTCAAGATCTATTCATCATGTCAAATTCTTCTTGCATCATGCATGTTTTTGGAGATAGCATTGTAATCTAGGTTTCATGATCAAGTCAAGCATTCAAAGTATCATTTCAAGCAAAAATTAAAGTGTCAAGATCCACATCCAATTCAACCATCTCATGCAAGTTGTAGACCTCCTAAGATCTCCATTTTCAATTTTTCATTCAAGGGTTTGTTGAGTGGTAACATAGCTTTTTTCATTCTTCATTCCCTCTTTCATGTTTCATTTCAATTCAAGGTTTGACCAAGCCAAACCCCTATTCACCAAAAACAAATATTTTTCTCTCTTGTGTGTTTGATTGCAGATTTAGGTTGAAGAAGACTTGAAGAATTTTGAAGTACAAAATTTACAAAGTTGTCAAAATTGTCGTCATCTCATGAAAACTAAGATCCTGAAGTCATTTCCAACATTCTGAATGTGAAAACTGTGAAAATTAGAAGATTCAAATCTTCATTAGAGGATCCTAAATGTTACAAAAAACCTTGCACTTGGACCCATTCGCCCATGGGAAAATGAGTTTCAGATCAACTTCTGAAAAGCACTTTTGGTGACTGGTACACAAGTCTCTGCTTTTCTCAGATCTGTAATCTATTTTTAAGTTCTACAAATATTGAGTTTAATATTGCTATTTCAAGTGTTAGTTTGTATTTTGGTGTTGATTTTCTATTTCTAGTTTTTCTCCTTGAAGTGCTATTTGACCTTGACCCTCGTCCTTCATTCATAAGGAAATATGAATATTCCCACTTTGAATTGATTCATCTAAGGGTTGATAATCAGTTCATTGTGTGGATCTCATTTACTAATGAAATAGTGAGAAATAGGGTCTTTATCACATCATATTTGATAACCACCTCTTTCCATAAAAGAAACCCTATTTTTCTCCATTCTATTTTGGTGAGCTCGACATGAAAGCATCATACCTTGTTGATTTGGAGTCCATTTTCAGCCCTAGAATTAGGTTTTGCATTCATTTGCATTGCATTGCATTTATTTGCATCTCATTTAGGGTTGTTCACTTACATTAGTTTGCATCTTATTTGGGGTTTTAGGTTTTCTTTTTTACATTCTTTAAAATCTAGAGAATTCAAAAATATCAATCATTTTGCATAGCGTTTACATAGCATTACATCATCATTCATTTACATTATAGACTTGAATCAAAATTGCATCTCAAATTAGGTCTTTTTGCTTGTCATTTAGCACTATTTTGTACTTACATTTAAGCCTCATTTTACAAAAAATTGAAACTGTAACTCACTATCTAAAACCAGAACCTGTAAACCATACAAATCATGTCAGAAACTTACAAATTAATTTTTAAAAACCTTGAAGTGAGACACATTTTCCCATGGGAGAATGAGTCCCTGATCATGGCTTGTTCTAAATTTTTGAGCATTAAAATTACTGTTTCTACCTTCTGTGTTTCTGTATTCAGTATGTTGTTTCAGTTTTCTAAATTTTTATTATCTAAAATTGTTCATATTAAGATTAATTTTTCAAATTTAGTGCATTGTTTGAATTCAAAATTGCATCTAAAAGACATCATTTTTAGGTTTTTGCATAGCATAATAAAAAAATTATCTTGTTTGAAATCTAAATATTGCTTATTGCATTGCACTTTGCATTCTAGGATATTTCATTGCATTTTACCTCTTATACATTTTGGGTGCACCTTGGGTTTTTGAAACTTGTATGAGCTTCACAACTTGGTTTCCTATTGCCAATACTATCATGAGTTGTAGTTTAAGACTCATGTCATCTCGTGATACAACATTTTTCATAATTATTGGGTTTTCTAACTCTTTCACTCATAGTGTTGACACTAGTCAACCCACTATGGATCATGCCCTTAACACTTCATTTCACATGACTTCCCTACCTACACCTAATGTGACTGATTTTAATACAATGATTGGTAATGTCCCTCATGAGAAACTTAGAAGGATGGATGAAGAACTTGACAAATTGCAAAAATTTGTAAGTTCTAAATCCATCGCTAGTAATGTAGTTCCTATGGTAGAAAACATAAGAAAGTTGATTAAAAATGAACAAGGAATAGAAATGGTGCATAACCTTGGTCACATCATGCAACATCACATAAGAAATAAAGAGAAGAATACTATAAAACCTTTGGTCAGCTTCATAGAAATTCAACCTCATAAGGGCCTAACCAAGATGCGACTTGACATTGCTTTCTCACAAAATGACATAATTAAACATGCACCTGATGCTCCTCTTTATATAACTAGAAGAATCAATGACAAGCCTAATAATGGGATATTAATTGATCCTATTTGTGTAGAGAATGTGATCACTAAAGAATTTGTATTTGTGCATGAGCTTTATCAAGATACTTATGAAAAATTGAAAGCATGGATCAAAACGCATAATGGTTTTGCTTGCCCTATGATAGTTTTGATAAATCTTCCTATAAATGTTGGACCAAAAAAATTATGTGTCTCATTTTCCATCATCCCATCATTAGACCAATTTTGTGTGAAGTTAGACTACCCATGGCTTCATTCCATGAATGTTGTCTCATCGGTTGTGCATAAATTCTTAAAGTTTCCATTTCGCAATGAGATATTTACTATGCATCATAGTGGCTTTAATCTCATGTCTTCCCATGGGAATTTCTCATGGGATTTATTTTGGCCTGAACCTATGGAACCTATTAGGCTTGGTGAGGACTTATTTTTCAAATCTTATCAAAAGTTTAAGGAGATGCACATAGCAGAGTTATCCTTTACCAATATGCCTCAACCCATGATTGAGCCTCCTATCCTAGATGAGACTATGATTGAACCACAAACCCTTCCAAGTAACCAAGACCAAAATATAGAAAATCCTCTACCTATTTCCTATAAGAGACCTCAAGATAACCAAAAAAGTCTCATTGTGCCTCCTAGAATCAAACAAGTTTACAAGGATAAAGAGAATGTGGTTGAACAACCTCCAATTGTTCCTTTTGTTCCTCCCTTAATTGAAGAAAATAAACCTATGGTTGATAAAATTTCCCTTACACAATCACAACTTGAAAATCGAACAAGAAGGAATCAAAATGCTAGAGAGCGTAGGTGAAGACATCATGCTATTGCTCATTTGTTACAAGTAAAAGAAGAAAAGAACAACATAGAAAATCAAAATCCAAACTTATCTCAAGCAATGCATGGTAATTCTCCTCCTTCGTCAAAACAAGAAAATCCTAAACTTCGAACACAACAAGAATAAACACCTTTTATGGATATTATAATTAGACCTTTTGTTGTGATAAACTTGGATGATGATAATGAAACTACAAAGATTAATGAGAAAATACATAAAGAGTTAAATTTATTATTTTCCTCTTCTATGAGCTTAAATGATAACAATCATGATGATCCTCCTAAAAGAGTGATTCACCACGTACTGAACTTGGTGCTTGTCCTAGTTTGGCACTTGATGTTTTCCCTTTGGCTAGTTGTTTTCCTTTTGCATATGATGGAAAAGATTGGGATGCAAATGACCTGCTAACAGGTTGACTCGCATGTGCTTTTCTATTCTTGTCTTTGTTTCATTTTTAATGTTCTTTTTGTGATTGCATGTGCATAATGTGATCCATCGTATTGTTTTGTTTGATGTATCTTCACTTGAATTCCTCTATTTGTATCTACATTCTTCCATATGTTGTAAAAAATTTATATTTTCCCTTTTCTTTTGTTTTCCTTTTGGGTATGACGCAAGGCATTGAGACATTTAGGTCTCTTCCATGTTGACCCAAAAGTTTTTTTTTATTTCACTATCTATGTGTCCTTCTTCCTATTCCATGAGCTATTTGGGGAATGGTGATGTTTTTGAGCTCTATAATATAATTTTAGCAAAGACATACACTGACCCTAAATCCATGGATCCCTTGTTTGATTTTGGTGGCAACCCCTTCCTTTTTCATGACGTAGCTTCAATTGAGAAACATATGACTTTGTATAGAGATTTGAAAATAAGCTCTCATGCTCTCTTTATTGTTAGAATTTTTCATTTACTACTTTAATGTAATTGCTCATAGCATGGTGTTAGCAATTTCTTTAAAGTGGGGGAATACATTGGCATTATCAATTTTGGAGATCTTAGACTATATTCTTATGTTTCATTGAGTGGTCTTCTTACTTCTTGTAATGTGTCTTCTTCTTGGTGGTGTCATTGGGTTTGATGTCTTCCAAGAGTGTGACCTTTCTTGGCATACAAATTTCCTCTTAGTGGTAATGCTACATGTTGCATTCCCTAAGTTGTGAATCTTTTATCCTAGACTTGTCCTCTCTTGGAGATATTAGGCATGATGTTACCTAAGAGGAGACCTTACATGAACTAAGTGAAACCCCTTTGAACATATCTTATCCTATTTTAATTTTTTCATAAATTTTTATCATAACACAACTTGCTAACCTTATGAAGCTTGAAGTTACAACCCTTTTTCATGGCCACCAAACATAAAACACTTTGCTTTCCTGTGGTGCCTTGTTTATTCATAAGTGTTTAGCATAATGCAACTTGCTAAGCCTTATGGAGCTCAAAGTTCATATTTTGTGGTGCCTTATTAAAGTTATCAAAGGTATAACTTTGGTATGGTGTGGGATCCTAATAAGATTCTCTTATTTTCCACCCTTGGGGGCTCACCTAATGGACAATAGATTTCACTAGCTTGTGTGAGCATGCATTATTGTTTGCATAGTGGAGAATGCATTCCAATTGTAAAATTTTTGGAAAACTAGCTAAGGCGTGTTCCACATCATGTTGGATAGTCGAGGCCTAATCCTTTCCATTTTTCCTTTTCCTTTTTCTCTTTTTTTGAGTCTTTGGCATTGTATGATTGAGTATCTTGTCATTATTGCATACATATATATGATTAACATAGGCATGTGTCTCCTTGTGCCTTTCTTGGTTTTTCCATAGATCTTAGATCTTGGAGGCCTGATCATCCTTCCTGACCTTTCTCATTTTATCCTTCCAATGATTGTACAATTAGACCTCTCTTGATTGTCTAATTTAGTGTAAGTTTGATGCAGGGTCACCCTCTCACTAAAGTCGGGGCTAAATTAGTGTAGAAAAATGTAACCCTTTATATTTTCTCACTTTTTTGGGCCTCATAATGCCTTAATTTAGTGTTGTTAAATGTACCCCTTTACATTTACACACTTATTTGGGCCCTCTTAATTAAATTGAGCTTAATTATGCCTTAATTAGCCCTTTAATTCATTTATAAGCCTACTTAATTGCATTTTCTGAAGGGGAATCCTGACAATAATTAATTCCTAAACATAACACTTTACATTGAGCAATGTGTGTTCCAGGTTTATGGACTTGGGACCCATTCTCCCATGGGCGAATGGGTCCTCCCTAAACCTTAGGACCTAAATTTAAATTATGTTTTTGGTTGTATTTTAATGTTTTCAAATCCATAATTCAATGTCGGCTTGTGATATTTGATTTTTGGGAAATTAAGGATACACACCTATAAATACAAGGTTATTTCACTAAGTTTCACCTAACAAGTTTATGAGAATTAAATTATGAGCATTATTGGAGCATTTCAAGAGCAATTAAAGGCATTCAAGAGTAGATATATCAGATTTTTATTGCAGCATTCGAGATCTATTCATAATGTTAAAGTCTTCTTGCATCATGCATGTTTTTAGAGCTAACATTGTGATGTAGGTTTCATGATCAAGTCAAGCATTCAAAGTATCATTTCAAGAAAAGATTCATGTGTCAAGATCCACATCCAATTCAAACATCTCATGCAAGTTACAGACCTCTTAAGATATCCATTTTCAAGGTTTCATTCAAGGGTTTGTTGAGTGGTAACATAACTTTGTTCATTCTTCATTCCTTCTTTCATGTTTCATTTCAATTCAAGGTTTGATTACTGAAACAAGGTTTGACCAAGCCAAACCCCTATTCACCCAAAATAATTTTTTCTCTCTTGTGTGTGTGATTGCATATTTAGGTTAAAGAAGACTTGAAGAACTTTTGAAGTTTAAGATTTACAAACTTGTCAAAGTTGCAAAAGTTGTCAAAATTGTCGTCATCTCACAAAATCTAAATAATTTCTAGCATTCTGACTGTGAAACTTGGGAAAATTAGAATATTCATATTTGCATTAGAGGATCCTAAAAGTTACAAAAAAACACTACACTTGGACCATTTTCCCATGGGAAAATGAGTCTTAGATCAGCTTCTAAAAATCATTTTTGGTGACTAGTACACAAGTTTCTACTCTTCTTAGATCTGCAATCTATTTTTTGGTTATGCAAATATTGAGTTTAATATTGTTGTTTCAAGTGTTAGATTGCATTTTGGTGTTGATTTTCTATTTTTAGTTTTTCTCCCTAAAGTGCTATTTGACCTTGACCCTTGTCCTTCACTCATAAGGAAATCTAAAGATTCCCACTTTGACTTGATTCACCTAAGGGTTGATAATAAATTCATTGTGTGGATCTCATTTCCTAATGAAATAGTGAGAAATAAGGTCCTTATCACATCATATTTGATAACCACCCCTTTTCATAAAATAAACCCTATTTTTCTCCATTTTAGTTTGAATAAGAAAGCATTAGGTAATCACTAGGAACTTGTTCAATGTGGATAGTAAAAAATCCCTGTTATTGAAACACACAAAATAAAAATGCCCTTAAGAAGGCTAGATGAAGTTTAACTTTGATGGATGCTCCAAGGTAATCCTAGTAAAGATAATTCTAGTAGTATTATTAGGATGACACAGGCACTGTGATTGTAGATTATGGTAAATGTATTAGTTTTAACATTAATAATGAGGTAGAGGTTATTGCACTTTCATGGGGAATTAAAGGAGTATTTAATTATGGTTTTCAAGAAGTGAGATTTGAGGGAGATTCTAAAATTATCATTTATTTAAATTTAAAAATAATAATCTTCCACCTTAGAAAATAAGGGACTATAGTGAGGAATTTGGGAAATCAATAAAAAACATCAAAATCTATACTATCCAACATATTTGTCAAGAAGGAAATCACATCGTTGATAATTTGACCAACTTTTTTCTTCAAGTTGAAAGTTGGACCTATTGGAAGGATGGAAAAGATCTATAGACCCTTGTGGCTACTATTATTGATGTTGATATTAATCAAAAAGTTTAATAATTATTTAAATATGTTTAACTTGATTATTTGTACCAAGATATTCAATTTGGATGCTCATCATGAAGGGATGTGCAAATAAATCATATGAATAAATGTAAAGATCATAGTAAGGAATAATTATGGGTTCAAGGCTGATAGATGCAAGATTATTTCTATTATAATATTTAGTTTGAAGAACTCATGTTATTACAATAGGACAAGTCACTTTTATATAATTTTTTAATGCTTACTTCTAATTTTCTAGAGCATATAGAGAAATGAGTAGAATGGGGGGTAACAATTGAGAATTAAACTTTCTTCATGCATCAACCTGATAAATAATGAGGAAATATAGAACATTTTTTTATGTAGGAAATATATCCCCCTATTTCTAGGCCATGAAAGGCTATGATGAAGCTCTTACAATCCAATTTGTGAATTCATGAAGTAGTCACCTGGCTGCCAAATTTGTGACACTCAATTTACTATTAAAAAGAGCATGGTTAGTCAAGCTATGGACCCTATTTGTAAAGGAATGAAGGTGTAGTGCCTAAGGAATGCAAGGATAAATAATTTATCAATTTCCTTTTGGAGGAAGGAGGATCCTTTTGTGACATCAAAATGGGTACGAGAGGGTATCCCTAACTTCACCATGACCCAAAGTGAGTTGGTGTGATCTAGTCAAATGATTTGCATTGGAAGGTAGACTTTCTATAGTTCATGGTTACCACTTTCCTTCATTAGAACATCTCAAACATAAAAAATGGTTAGTTATCCTTTATTTCTTTTATCTTATTTGGATAAATGTATTAAAATGGTGCTTCCCCACCACTCCATCATGATTTAATATTTTTTTCTTTACCAAATAACCTTAGTCTTACCCCAAGAAACCTTCCCCAAGTCGACATCCCCTCTTCCTATTTGTAAACCTCAACAAAGAGCCCCTACCCTATCTTTAGAGGTTAAAATTAAAGTGCCTCTCTCCCTTTTCTTCAAACTACAGATAAGAGGATGTTTTCTCTTGCTAGTGTTATTCCTAGTGTCTTTGAATTTCCCACCATAAATGTTGATGTTGACCTCCATTTATTTATATGAAAATTTATTATATTTTGGTTGTATTTTTTGAGAATCATTCACCAAGGCAAGGTTTTCCATTCTAGAAAGTTTAAATAAATATTTATAAATATTTTTTAATATCTTAAAACCTGGGAAGAATCAAGTGATGTTATTAGTGCATTTATGCTCCTTTGATCAACTGTAGAGTTTGCATTTATTTCTTGTATTCATTTTAAGTTTCCTACTTATTCTAGTAATTTCTTTTCTAGTGCCTTATGTGAATTATTATTATTCTTTACAATATGATGCCTTTTTTTATGATACACATGATAAATATAGTACAATTTTTTTAGTTTTTTTGAGAAGCTTCATGATATGGTTTTAATTTTTCCCATTGACATATCCCAAAATAAATTTCCTTCTAATGTTTTTAATCTTATATTGCTTGAAGGGGAAATCTACAAAATATGGTATGGTCCAATACATGTCTTGTCTTTAAATCCCATGTTCCTTGAATATACTATCATAAAGTAAAACCAAGTTGTATTTGGTAAATTCCTTGTGCCTTAGGTTCCTATCATGTCAATATTTTTGGTATTTTGTTATAGTTGTTCATGATACACCGCCAACAATATATGTTCATCTAATTTGATCAAATCTTCCAATCTTTGTTTTAATTAATCCTCCTCATTCAATGAAAAAGAAAGTTTGGTACATAAATTTGGTATAGTGAATTTCATTTGTGATGTAACATCAAGCTCATATATTAATTCAAAAGGGGTGAATCCTCTTGTAAGTGGTTATATAATCCCATAGTATTGTAGGAATTTTAACATACCAATCTCAAGTATTTTCATTACACATATTTGTAAGTGTAGTTCTTAATATTCTATTTAAAAGGCTTTAATAGATCCATTTATTTGAAGGTGATATGGAGTAATTTAATTGTGAGTGACCATGAAGTTATTTAGGAGTACCTCAATCACCTTATTAGAAAAATGATTCCCTTGGTTACTAGTCATACTTAATGGACAACCAAATATTGTTAGAATATTTTATATATGAATTTTAAGATAGTTTTTGTAGTGTATTACTTAGTTGGTTTATCCTCTACCCATTTTGTGAGGTATTCAACCTTTGTGAATAAGAATATGGCCTTTGATTTATTTTTTGGTGGCTTAATTGGTCCAATAAAGTCTATGACCTATTTCTCAAAAGTTACTTGAGCTGAGATTGGTTTTAGAGGTATTTCATCTCTTGTAGAAATTTTTCCTATCCTTTGGTATACATTAAATTGGATTATATATTGGCTAGCATCCTTGAATAATGTAGGCCACTATAGGTCTAATATCATTAATTATTTTTTTGTTCCTTCTCTTGAGTTATGATCTCTAAATGTTCCCTCATGTGCTTCCTAGAGAATGTATTGTAGATCTCATGCTCAAATAGTACTCTCTAGATTATGTCATATCTGTTGCAAGTGTGAGCTAGTCTAGTGGTGTTATCATTAATGTTGTCATTGATGTCAACACAATTTAGTATGTTGCAGATTGTACATGTATAGTTGAGATGCTTCTAAGATGTTGTGAGTACATGGAGCCATCTTTATGTCATTGTAGATGTGTTGTATTGATGAGTTTCCAAGTGATTTTGAGAAAATTAAATAAAGAAGAGAAAACAAAATGATGAAAGTGTTTAGAATTTGCTCTGGTATGTGCTCTGCATTTCTCCTGTGTTGATTCTATGCTTATGCAGATATGAAGGTTTGATAATGGGGATTTAGTGGTGATATCTCCTAAGTTTTAGCTTCTAGTTTGATGGTACGTGAAAGTTACATTCATCGGTATGTGAACTGTTCTAGTAAAGTTGGTCTTCTATGGAATAGGAGAAATATTGTTTCTCTACAATTTTCCTCTGTTTTGTTTTAGATCTTGTGGATCTGGAATATGTCGTGTGAAGGAATTTTCTGTGCTCTGGAAAAGTGGCTTGAAGATTGGTGATCCGGAAGTCATGTTTCAGTAATTCAGTGTGAGTTTATACAGTCTGGTTGGACTGGTGAAAGATGTTCAGTGATTGAAGTTTTTTGTTTTTCTACAAATGTATTTGGAAGATTCTTAAGTGTATTCTTGTGCTTAATGAAGCATGTTGTGGAGTTCACGTGTCATCTTCTTGTTGAGAAGCGTGTACATCAATGATCATTTTTGTTTTCACTAGGTTTGGCTGACCTGGTGTTTACACTTCATTCAAAGAATAAAATTTAATTAAGGAAGCATGTGGTTGTTTCGAAATATTATTTTTTGATCTTGAATTTTTTTTTTGGTCCACTCTTATTCCTTTCCACAGCGAGAATTTTGAGTTTCCAACCTATTTTGAATTTATAAAATGAGGTCTTTGTGGCTGACCTTGGAGAAAGTTTCTAAGGATGAGGATGGTATAAAAGAAAGCTGAATTATGAAGAGTTGTATGACAGTGTGATGCAAAGTGAGGAAAGTGAGCCAAAAATCATAAGAGCAGAAGTGTGTGTGAGTGAGTTGAGACATAAGTTCTTCATTGTGTTGAAGGAAGTGAGCTAAAGGTTTCTGCAATCCTACAAATGTCCATTAAGTGCTATGGTGGATCTTTTTGTTCTCTTTTGTATCTGTAGGTAGTGAGCCTCCCTATTGGATAGTGAGTCTTTTTTGTAGGTAGTGAGCCTTTGTACTAGGAAAGTGAGTCCTCTTTTGGGCAGTGAGCCTTTGTATTCTATTTATAATCTTTTATATTATGAGTTAACCCTCATCGTGGTTTTTCCCTTATTAGGTTTTCCATGTAAAAATATAGTGTTCATTGTGTTGATTTGCTTTCTGTTATTTGTGTTGCATGCTCTTACTTAATAACAGAACAATGTGATTGTGGATAAGTGAAGACATACGAAAACCTATTGAGATAAGTGAAGTTGAACTTGATGATCCTATCCATGGACATGTACCTGAAGAAAAAAAGGAGAAGGAAGAATAAGAGAAAGAAGAACAAGTGGAAGAAGAAGAAAGAGAAGAAGATAATGAACCAGAACCTGCTGTCAGAACTACTAAGTATGTACAAAAGAATCATCCGAAGGGCCAGATAATTGGAGATAAAAGTGAAGGTGTGAAGACAAGAAGCAGAGTTGAAGCTGAGGTAAATTTGTGTCTATTATCTAAAATTGAACCCAAATTTGTAAGTGAAGAATGTGAAGGTGAGAGTTGGATGAGAGCTATGAAAAAAGATTTGCAGTAGATAGAAACGAATCATAAATGGGAACTATTCCATAGGCCTGTGAATAAAAATGTGATTGGTTTGAAATGGGTGCTCCAGAATAAGCTGAATGAAAGTAGAGAAGTCGTAAGGAAGAAGGAAAGACTGGTATGCAAAGGATATTCACAAGTTGAAGGTATAGATTTTGAAGAAACATTTGCCCCTGTGGCTAGAATGGAAGCTATCAGGATGTTTTTGGCTTTTTCTGCTCACAAGGACTTCAAAGTATATTAGATGGATGTTAAGTTAGTGTTTCTGAATGGTGAGTTGGAGGAAGAGGTGTACATGGAGCAACCTGAAGGGTTTCAGTTGTTTGACAAACCATACATGGTTTGTAAGTTGAAGAAGGCATTGTATGGGCTGAAGCAAGCTCCTAGAGCTTGGTATGCAAGACTAGATAGATATCTGACAAATAAAGGATTCAACAAAGGTTCTGTTGACAACAATATTTACTTCAAAGTGCAAGGTAACAAAATGTTGATAGAAGTTGTTTATGTTGATGATATCATTTTTGGTGGAAGTGAAGGCATGTGTAAAAATTTTGTTGAAGAGATGCAAGAATAATTTGAGATGTCTATGATCGATGAATTGAATTTCTTCCTTGGTCTACAAGTAAATCAAACTGATAAAGGGATATTCATTTCACAATCTAAGTATGTAAAAGAACTATTGAAGATGTCTGGGATGGAAGATTCCAAACCAGTTTGTACTCCTATGGTAACCAGATGTAAACTTAGCAAAGATGATGAATCTGCTAAGATTGATCAAAGCAAATATAGATCTATGATTGGATGACTATTGTATCTTACTGCTACTAGACCATATATTATGCATGCAATATGTTTAGTTGCCCTATTCCAAGAAGATCCTAGAGAAGCACATGTCACAGCTATAAAGAGGATATTTAGATATCTTAAAGGTACACTAGATTATGGACTATGGTGTTCTAAGAGTGATGATTTCACCCTGAGTGCTTATATAGATGCTAATTGGGCCAGATGTGTAGATGACCAGAAGAGTACCAGTGGTGGTTCTTTCTTTCTTGGTGGAAGATTAGTTTCATGGTTGAGCAAAAAGCCAGACTTGGTTTCTTTATCCACAGCAGAGGCAAAATATATTGCTGCAACATCTTACTGTACACAGGTTTTATGGATGAAGAAGACACTGAAGGACCTTGGTGTGGTATGTGATGAGCCTATTTCTACTATTTGTGACAACACAAGTGCAATAAACATTTCAAAGAACTGGGTTATGCATTCAAGAAAAAAACATATATCTATCAAGTATCATTTCCTAAGATAAAAAGTGTTGGAGAATGAAGTTAGATTGGAGTATGTGACCACAAAGGAACAAATTGTAGACATATTCACTAAGGCTCTTCCGAAGGATACTTTTGAGCATCTTAGGGAGATTTTGGGGGTCATTGGACCTCCTAAATAGGTGCACATGAAGGTGCATCAATCCAGTGAATTCATAGATTCCTTATTTATCTGGACTGATAAATAGGTCTACTCCACAGGGGGAGTAGAAATGGTTTCATTGTTGCAATATGAGTGTGCTCCTAAGGGGGAGTAATCAGAGTTGTTGATCTTTGCCATTGATGTCAAAGGGGGAGAGAAAGTCATGTGAAAAGCAGGTGAAGAAGAAGAGAAGGTGTTCTCCTAGGATAGTGTGTAATTTTTTTTTTGTCTTTGATGGTTTTTCATATCATGTGTTGTCATCAATGACAAAGGGGGATATTGTTGCAAGTGTGAGCTAGTCTGGTGGTGTTGTCATTAATGTTGTCATTGATGTCAACATAGCTTAGTATGTTGCAGATTGTACATGTATAGATGAGATGTTGTGTGTACATGGAGCTATCTTTATGTCATTGCAGATGTGTTGTATTGATGAGTTTCCAAGTGCTTATGAGAAAATTAAATAAAGAAGAGAAAACAAAATGATGAAAGTGTTGAAGATTTGCTCCGGTAAGTGCTTTGCATTTATCCTATGTTGATCCTATGATTGTATGGATTTGAAGGTTTGATAATGGGGATTTAGTGGTGATATCTCTTGAGTTTTAGCTTATGGTTTGATGGTACGTGAAAGTTACATTCACTGGTATGTGAACTGTTCTGGTAAAGTTGGTCTTCTGTGGACTGGGAGAAATATTGTTGCTCTACAATTTTCCTCTATTTCGTTTCAGATCTTGCGGATCTAGAATATGTCATGTGAAGGTCTTTTCTGTACTCTAGCCACGTGGCTTGAAGATTGGTGATATGGAAGTCATGTTTTAGTAATTCAGCGTGAGTTTATACAGTCCGATTAGAATGGTGAAAGATGTTTAATGATTGAAGTTTGTTGTTTTGTTGCGGATGTATCTGGAAGATTATGAAGTGTATTATTGTGCTTAATGAAGCATGTTGTGGAGTTCACATGTCATCTTCTTGTTGAGAAGCATGTACATCAATGATCACTTGTTTTTTCATTAGGTTTGGCTGACCTAGTGTTTACACTTCATTCAAAGAATAAAATTTAACTAAGGAAGCATGTGGTTGTTTCGAAATATTATTTTTTGATCTTGAATTTTTTTTTTTGGGTCCACTCTTATTCCTTTCCATGGCAGGAATTTTGAGTTTCCAACCTATTTTGAATTTATAAAATGAGGTATTTGTGGCCGACCTTGAAGAAAGTTTCTAAGGATGAGGATGGTATAAAAGCAAGTCGAATTGTGAAGAGTTGTATGACAGTGTGATGCAAAGTGAGGAAAGTGAGCCAAAAATCATAAGAGCAGAAGTGTGTGAGTGAATTGAGACATAAGTTCTTCATTGTGTTGAAGCTAGTGAGCTGAAGGTTTCTGCAATCTTGCGAATGTGCATTAATTTTTGTGGTGGATCTTTTTGTTCTCTTTTGTATATGTAGGCAGTGAGCCTCCCTATTGGACAATGAGTCATTTTTGTAGGAAGTGAGCCTTTGAAATTGGACAGTGAGTCCTCTTTTGGGTAGTGAGCCTTTGTATTCTATTTATAATCTTTTATATTGTGAGTTAACCCTCACTGTGGGTTTTCCCTCATTGGGATTTCCATGTAAAAATCTGGTGTTCATTGTGTTGATTTGCTTTCTGTTATTTGTGTTTCATGCTCTTACTTAATAATAGAACAGTGTGATTGTGGAATTAATAAGTGTTGAGTTTTAGGTTTTAATTGTGTGCCAACTGATTCACCCCTCCCCTCTCAGTTGTCCTGCACCTATTTAACAATATCTTTCAATATTGTGCAATTTCCCTTTAATTAGTGTATATGGGAGTGACTTTTACACAATTATTTTTATCAATTTATGGGATATTATCAAATTTATGTTGTTTAGAGTTGTTGGTGTAAATAGGTGTTTTACCTATCTAGGTCCTATTTACATGTTAAGTATACTTAGGTCCTAGTTTCTTTTTCTAGAAGTCTTAGTTGTTTAGATAATATCTTATCTTATCTTATCTAGTTGGATTTTATTTAATGATTATTTCCTAAGTCATTTAATATTGTTGAGGTAGATGTCTCATTGTATAAGATTAAGATACATTTCAAGATCTTGTCTATCATATCTCACAATTTTCCTTTTAAGCAAGGCATCATATGTGTACATTGATATATTCAATCTTGTAATCTTTCATCCCTATTCATAACAATCTATTATTTCCATTTTCTCTCTTGTGGAAAATATTTTGGTCTAGAAACTATTCCTGGGGGTGTTGAGAGTCATTATTTGCTCGGACTACATGGTATAAGAGCTCCAATGTTGTAGATTCATTCCTATATTTGAGGGTTTCATCTCGGCTTGAAGATTTTTTTAGGTGCATTTTGGGGTTTCAAGAACCTCATGGTTGAATCTAGAGCATCAAAGAAAGTTAGGTTTTCCTTTTGTTTTGTCAAATTTTGTTATGTTTTGTCTGATTACAAGGGTTTCAAGTAGGTTACAGTTGCCAAATCCAAGAAGTAGCTTAATTTTTGGGAACTTTGGACCAAATTTGACCCTACCATCATGTCTAAAAGGCCAAAAAACCCAAATATTGTCTATCAATTTGTCAAAAATAGACACTTTTATCTAGGGGCATCAAAGGTTTTTTTAGATTTCTATCACAAGAAAAATAGTACAATATAGATCCGTAACATATAGCATGGCATTATTAGTCTATAGGGTCACAAATAATATTTTGAGCATCCAGGTAGCATATACTAAGGAATATTCCTTTGATGATATCAACACTGAGTAGATTCATACTTGGTCTTTATCAATGTACTTTTGTTGTCACATCAAGTTTTGTCAATTAGTGGTATGCTCAGTACAAATAGTTAGTGTTTTTTATTATTAAAAAAATATTTTAGAAAATACACAATTTAAAATGTGCTAATGATTGATTGTTTTCCTAGGGTCCAAGTCATATTATTGACCATAGACTACTTAGAGGGAGCTAAGCCTTGGGCGATGTGATCTTAGCTCGTCGCCCCCACTTCGCCCACCCTAGTGGTGTCACCACCATTGGGCGATGGTTTACTTTTTTTTAAAACTTAAATGCTAAACTATCACAGATATGAGCAACTAGAATTTTATCCCCCCAGGTGCCTAGTTTTTTTGTCCTGTGAAGCCCTAATAGGGCCTTTTTTCCTTGGAGCATAACTTTCCACCAAGATATCAAAATTTTGCAAACGATATATTGATGGAAAGATGGTTCCGCGTACTTCATAGTGGTGCATGTAATTTTTATAGATTTTTTTTCAAGTACTTTTTATTTTTTTATTGAAGTCAGATCTTTCTTTTTTGGCTCTCAAATTCATAATTTTTAACCATGATCTCTAATTTTCGTGATTATTGATAAGTTGGAAATGTATTAAGGAACTCTATCTAGCCATCCATAAACTTTTTCTTGTTTCTTTCCTAGGTATATTATTAAGCTCGATCGGTATCTTGGAGATTACTTGGATATTTTGGGAGTTGGGAGGGTGTTATTTTGATCATTATAATTCATGTTTCAACCATATTTCATGTATTGATATAAGATTTTATCATTTGCAAAGTGTATCATCACCATAATTGTGGTTTATGTAACTAATCCTTCCATAATCATTCTAACTAAGGATAATTATGAGTCTTGGAAAAAATATCATCCTAACACATTTCAAGTGGCTCAATTATTTTCCTCATCTTTATGGACTCATACTTGAGCTAGAGAAAACATGAAAGAAATAAATTTGGGGTAATAAGAATTATCATATCTTAGGATTGATTGGTTCTAGTTTTAATGAAAGCATATTTAGAGAGACCTATCAATAGATTTAAGTAATCTCATGCCCTCACACAATTTGGACCAATATTTGGGAGATTTTTGGAGATCCACATAATCCTCCATTCTTAGATGATCTTGCATCAGATCACCTCATTCCACTTGATGATGTTGACAATTTACCCTTTGATGATGATCTACCTTAGAGGATTTTGAACATGATACATAACTTGAGCATCTTAATGATCCAAAGACTTCTCCTATAGCTCCTATTTCTCTAATTGAGATCAAACATTCATATTCTATTGGTGATTCATTGAAACATGTATCTAATCATCTTCTTGATTGGGATTCCTATTTATCAGACATCACATCTTTTTTGTGGAGTCTCCCATTTCAGATTTGGAGGACCAATTTGAGGGTTTATCTCTCTTATTTTATGATATGTATTACACAACTATTGTCACTTCATATTTTTCTTTGGAGTTAGTTCAAGATATATTTCTATTTTCTCCTAGTTTGTCACTTTTTGTTGTGATTGGGCATGCACCTGATTGGATTGTGTCATCATCATCATCTACCAAGAACTTGGAACCATATGAATAAATTATAGAGACACAATATTCATACATATGGGTTCATATTCAGACCAATTCCTATTTAGAATGGGAATCATTCCTACATTTGTACTTGGTCTATCTTCTTCCCAAGGGAAAAAAACATTGTTTATAGGCATTGGATCATGTTTTTCTTCAAAAACTTACCATTTTTGTAGGTGATTACACATTATAGAGTGGGTATATAGTCTCACTTTTTCCTTTGTATAGAGGGGTCATTAATTTTATAGACATGATGGATGTAGTCCATGGGGTATCATCAAGTCCTCCATACATTATCCTTGTTTTTATCTTTTCTCTCTTTTGGAGAGGATATTTTTCCCATTGGGTTTTCTCCTTTTCTTTGTTTATGAGATTACATTTTTACATGGGTAAATAATATGTCTCATCTTAATCTTTGCATAATTTTTGTAATTATATTCTCCCTAAGTTTCAATTAAGGGGGGTGTTGGTGTAAATAGGTGTTTTACAGGTATCTAGGTCCTATTTATATATTAAGTTTACTTATAAGGTTCTAGTTGATTTTTCTAGAAGTCTTATTTGTCTAGATAAGATCTTATCTTATATTATCTAGTTGGATTTTATTTAATACTTGTTTCCTATAAGTCATTTTATTTTTGAGGTAGTTGTCTCATTGTATAGGATTAAGACACATGTCAAGATATTGTCTAATCATAACTTACAATTTTCCATATAAGGAAGGAATCATATGTACATGTTGATTCAATCTTGAAATCTTGCATCCATTGTCATATCAAGCTATTCTTTCCATTTTCTCTCTTGTGGAATATATAAATTGGTCTAGCAACTATTCCTGGGGATGTTGGGAGTCACCATTTTATCTTACAAGAGTAAATGCGCTATGTCATCGAGTTATTTTGGTACCAAAATTAATCTAGATATGTTTGAACCAAGTAAATCTTCCTCTATAGTGTCTAGTTCTTCTCAATTGTTGAAAGGTGTAGTGTAGGAAAAAGTATCCCTTTTTTACACTTAATTTGGGAATAATTAATATTAAACTGAGCCTAATGTTGCCTTGATTTAGTGTTGTAATGTGTTTTACACATTCACATTAAGTTTAGGCCCTTTTAAACTAAATGTACCTAATTTTGCCTTGATTTAGTGTTGTAAAGTGTATTTATTTACATCTTCACACTAAGTTTTGGGCCTTCTTGCATTTACGACCTTCAAATCATCATTAGTAGGCCCCTAAGACACTTTATTACGGATCCCAAGGCTTATTTCAATCGAAATCTTGACAAATTCAATAAATGCATCCAATATTCTAAC
Organism: Sequoia sempervirens; assembly: GCA_007258455.2. Taxonomy (NCBI): domain Eukaryota; kingdom Viridiplantae; phylum Streptophyta; class Pinopsida; order Cupressales; family Cupressaceae; genus Sequoia; species Sequoia sempervirens. The sequence continues at coordinate 1,060,985,908 of VDFB02281492.1, forward strand.
CCCGCGACATTTCCTCAACCCAAAAAGCTAGGGTGGGACCCATATGCCACCTTGGGCATATGAGTCCCATTTGGCCCCTTTTTAGGGTTTTGAGTGGGAAATTAGGGTTTTCAATTCTTATTTTGTGAATGTCAGCATTTGGGATCTAATAAATGGTAAATTAGATGGAATGCCTATATAACTAAGGTTTCAAATCATTATTTCACTAAGAATATTCAAGCAAGTGAGTCTCACCTAGATCTAGAGCCTTCAAGAAATATTTTTTAAGTATTCAAGAGCATTCAAGAGCTAATTATCAAGCATTTTGGAGCATCAATTCAAGATTCAAGTATCATGTCAAGGTATTCATGGATCATGTGTGTTTGTGAGCTAACATGTTGAGGTAGCATTTATGATCCAAGTTCAAGCATTCAAAGCTATATCAAGTTTCATGATCAAGATCTACATCCATTGAATCCAATTCATACAAGTTGCAGATCTACACTCCAAGGATTCAACAAGATTTGGTGTCTTACATTCATTTGTTAATTCATCATTCCTTCATGCTATTTCAATTCATTTCAAGGTTTAATTACTCAAACGGGGTCTAATTGAGGCAAACCCCCATCCACTAACAAAAACAACATTTTTCTCTCTCTTGTGATGTGTGTTTTGCAGATTTATGTGAACGAGATAAATCACCACCTTGGGCATGAGTCCCTCTATAGCTCTATTACCAGTTTTTAGAGGATTCTGACTTGTCATGGAGAGATTCCAGATTCAACCCAAAAACCTTAGACTAGGACTAAATCACCCAGTCTAGCATATGAGTTCTAGTGCACATCAAAAGTTAGAATTTTAGAGTTGCAAACCTTATTTTGGACATCTCCGATCTTACAGGAATTTCTTTATTTATCCTTAGTCTCTCATTCTAATTTTAAGTTCCATTTTCTAGGTCATATAGTTAGATTTGCATATTACTTTCATTTCCTTCTTTCTAAGAATTTTCTCAGTGGTGAACGCCCCCTTTTAATCACACCTAAGGAAACCATCCTAACCCTAGTCCATTCCTCAATCAAGTCAATTGGTTGAGGGATCTTTGTTTCCTAATGAAAAGAAGCGCAAAATAGGTCCCCAAAGTTGTCTATCTCCTAAAAGGTGGACATCACACCTATTTCACTTTATTTCATTTTGGTGAACTTGAAATTTTGAAAATTGTAGTTTTTAAATTTTTGGAGTCCTTTGCATCCTAAATTTAGATCTTGCATTCTCTTGTATTCATTTGCATTGAATTAGATCTCATTTAGGGTGTTTAGTTTGCATTCAAATTTGCATCTCATCTAGGGTTTTAGGATCGCATTGTTTGCATTCTTTAAATCTGAAAAATACAAAAAAATAAATCATATACATCATATTAACTTGTGTTTCAACATTGAAACAAAAAATTGCATATCAAACTAGGTCTTTTAGGTCACCATTTTGTCACATTTTCAACTTGCATTTCACATTGCATTTATAGAAATTTGAAACTAAAAATTACTATAGAAAACTTGAATATGAAAATCATTAGAAAACACCTAAAAATCTATAAAAATTGGCTTCAAAACCCTAATTGGGACTCATTCGCCCATCTGGGCGATTTAGTCCCTATACAGGTCTTTTTCCCAAATTTTTGGGAATTCTGTGCTGACTCTCTTTCACTATCTGAACCTATCAAAAACCCTAATTGGGACTCATTTTCCCATTTGGGTGATTTAGTCCCGTATCAGGTTTGAATCTGCATTTTACAACATTTAAAGCTTCATTTCTATGCTTTTGTTTGTTGTTACCATATCTCTGTTTCAGTTTGCCAATATTTTGTTTCATTCATTTTGTTATATCTAGCTTAATTTTCTTAATTTAAAATTTGCATTGATAACATTTCATTTTTAGATTGTTGTATAGTGTAATCAGAACATTACCTTGTTTAGAATCTAAAAATTTCATCTACACATTTCATTCTAGGTCATTGCATTGCATGTTAAGCCTCTTTCTATTTTGGGTTTGCACACTAAGTTTGTATAGATTACTTTCCACATATGTTAGTATCTTTCTTTTCTAAGTTTGCAAAGAAAAATTTCATCAATAATCATGTTAGTCATTCATTCAATACATTTCCTAGACTTTATGAGAGTCTCTTAGTGCAAGAGAGTGAAAATTTTGACATCTTCCTTAATTTGACACCCCCTCCTATCTCCCCTATTTGTGGGAATGATGTGATAGAAAAAGATACAAGCATAGAAAATCATGATGATCATAATTGTTCTTCTCCCGATACCTCTCCTATTGGTGATGAAGGTATCTCGGTGAACGAAGATGCAATAATTGAGAATCATGAAAGTCTTGATTATCCTTCTCCTTGTCCCCCTTGGGAAGATGTTATGGCACAAGAATATGGGATCATTTCCACTACTTTACTTAGTCTAAATTCATCTCTCAACACCTCCCCAATTGTGAAAATGCTTTAGTGAAAGAGGATACAATCGTGAATGATCATGAAGATCACATTTGTGAGGGGGAAATGTTGGTGTTAAAAGATGCAATTATTGAGAGTTATAACATTATTCTCTTTCCTAATGTCCCTAACATTTGGAAATACCTACTCGAGCAAAAATATCCAACCATTCATAAGAATGAAAACCATAGTTTTTCTCCTCTTGATGCCTCCCTTTTTTGCGATGAAGTCATTTTAGAAAGTATAACCATGGAATGTGATGAACCTCTTATTTTCTCCTTTTCTAAAAACTCTCCTACTAGGGAGGATATTAGGGCACAAGAGAATGAGACCTTAGAGAACAAGAATGAGATCATAGACAATCATAACAACCAAACTGGGCCTTCTCCTAATATCTCTACTATTGGTAAAGAAGATATTTTGATGTTAAAAAATACAACCATTGACGAATCTCTTACTTGTGATGAAGTCATTTTAGAAGAACCAACCTTTTTATGTCATAAACATCTAGGTTGTAGTTCTCCTAAAAACTCTCCTACTAGGGAGGGTATCAATATGGTGCAAGAAAATGAGAACATTGACACATGTCTTTTAAGTGATAGTGATGTGACTTCCTTAGATGAAGATGATGAAATGAAATTAGACTCCTCTTCACTAAGAGATCATGAAAATAAGGATAAGTCTTCTAAGGTTATGCACATTACATATCCCTTGAAATACTTTCCTAAGCCTGAAATTATCCTTTACCCGTGGACTCTCATACCAACCACAAATTCAAAACAAACCTGTCCTTATCCTCGAACCACCTAAGAACAATGTTTCACAACAATAAAGTTATAATACCATTTCTCATACATATAATACTAGAAACAATCCACAACCAAGACAAACACCTTCAACATCCATCCCATTTCCTAACCCTATCTTGTCCAGTCCTCCTCATTTGCCTTTACATAATGGAAAAGAGTATAATCTTGTTGAACAACTTAATAACACTCCTGATAATATATAATTATGGGACCTTATTCAAGCCTCCCCTCATTATCATAACATGATTCAAAGTACCTTACAACAAATTCCTACCCCATAATGTGAAATCAAATGATATGGCAGCCCAAATTCAAGCTATAACTTCAGTCAATTTAGACATTACTTTCCATCAAGATGAGTTACCTTCATTAGAAGTGAAAAAATAATATGAAGATTTCATGATAATAACTATTTTCAATAGGAAAAGGATAAAACAAACCCTTGTTGACAATGGATCAACCCTTAATGTGTGTAGTGTAACCCTTTTGGATAAGCTTGGCATAGATAAATCAAGAATTGAACCCGATTCCTTATCAATTCAAGGATTTCACAATGTAGGAAAACAACTACTTGAAGTGATCACTTTACCTATTACAATTGGAAAGGCCACATTAAAAAATACTATTCACATTATGCCTCGTGATATTTCATACAACCTCCTTTTAGGAAGACCATGGATTCATGAGATGCATGCGGTGCCTTCTACTCTTCATCGTAAAATGATGTCTACAACAAAAAAGTGTATATGTACTCGACATTGATCATGAGCCTTACAGTGTTTTACAACTTGAGAAAGACAAGGAAATACCTTTGAAAATATTGACACCAACTATACAAGTGGAATCTGTACAAGAGAAAAAAAAAGGGAAGCATATTGAAGAAGTCACAAAGTTATGGGAAGATGATTGGGATTCCTTAGATTTCACACCTAGATTTTATCAGCAACCGAAGATCATAACAAAGAAGTATGAAAAATAAAAAGAAATAATCTCAACACAAAATTCAAAAGAACCTTCGAAAGCATCCACTTCAATCACTTTAGAGGCAAAAGCAAAATACACAACAAACTTTGATGAAGTTGATTATGAGAAACCACCGGATATGAATGAATTGAAAGAGCTTTATGGAAGAGGTTATGAACTTATGAGACAACTTGGTTATAGTGGAAAAGGATGTGGTGCTAGAGAACAAGGTATTTGTGCCCCTATAGAGCCTAAAACACAAGGAATGACTAATGGTCTTGGTTATTTCCCTTCGAAAGAAACAAAAGCATCAAAAATACCTTCACTTAATATCAACACTCTTACAAAAGATTCCTCCAAGACAACTTTAACATTTGTACATCCTAAATTGATAGAAACTAGTGATATTGGTTATTGTCCTTTGACAAAAATGAAAGAAACAAAGAAGTCTTCGATTAACATTAATGTCATCAAACAAAGCACTCCTAGGACATATCTTATTAATGATTGGAGTTCATTATATTTTAAACCTCCCTTTAAATAGGAGTACAAAATCTTGCCATCTAAATAGTCTTATGTAAGTATGACACATTATACAAAAGCAAGAGATATATTTGTTGCAAAATAAAGGAACATCTTCTACTATTGATCAAGAGAGTATCTTTTCAAGACTCCTCCAATACCACTTGATATCTCTCCCTCCAAGAACACAAAAGAAATTTTACTACAAGATTTCATTTTATGCATATCATAGAGTTCATGGTCATTCTACTAATGAATGTAAGGATTTGGGAAAAAAAATTCAACATCTTAAGGATTGTGGTGCTCTTCCTTGTGTTGTAGCACCTAATTCCTCTAATTGATACTGATTTTCATGTTTTTCTTCAATCATCTCAGCTCATCCTTGTCTTGCACTAAGTGGGGGCAAGGGGTTAGGTAGCCTTGTCCTCATATGGCACTTATTGTTGTCTCTTTTGGGCTATTTGACCACCTTCCATGTATATATATGAGCAAGCTTGGGATGTGGACAACATGCCTTAAGTTGGCTCACATGTGACATACTTTTCTTTCTATGTTTAGCATGTTACATTTTGGGGGAAACCCTTTATTCATGATGTAGTTTCATTTGGGAGCATATGACTTTGAATAGGGTTTTCTAAATAACCTATCATGTCTTCTTCTACTTTAGAGCAATTACTCATAGCAATGGGGTTAGCAATAGCCTTAAAGTGGGGGCATATATTGACATTATATTTTGACATTTCCCATGTTTCATTGTGTGATTTTCTTTCTTATTTCAATGCATCCTTTTCTTGGTGACCATGTCATTAGGTTCGATTTCCTCCGAGAGCGTGATATTTCTTTGATTTTTCCTCACTTGAAGAAATTAGACACGATGTTCCTTGAGAAGAGACCTTACATGAACTAAGCAAAGTTCCTTTGAACAAATATTTACTTGCATGTTGTTTCATTTTGTGGTGCCTTATTGAAGTTAATAGAGTGATAGCTTTGGTATGGTTAGTACGTATGGGAGCCAAACTTAGGCATGACTTTCCCATAGCCACTTACTTGTGTGAGTGCATACTAGTCACGTGCGTATGTGTCTCACCTCATTGGGGGCTCACCTAGTGGACGACCTGAGGTAAAACTAACCCTTGTTAGCATGCGTTTGGTTTGCATAGTGGACATCATGTTCCACTTGTAAATGTTTTTGGAAAAACATGTTAGATCTTATCCATAACACATTGAAAAAATGGTCGAGACTTGATATTCTTTTATTTCTTCTCTTTCTTTATACCTTTGATAGTGTATGCTTGTATCTTGTTGCTTCATACATCATTCACATGCATGTTCTCTTGTGACTATGTTAGTTTTCCATAGGATCTTGATCCTTGGGGCTTGACTACCCCCTTGATCTTTGTCATTCTATACCATCCACATTGGTACACTTGGACCCCTCTTGAATGTCTACTTTAGTGTGAGTTTGAAGCAAATTCCTCCTCTCACTAAAGTGGGGGCTAAATGTAGTGTAGGAAAAAGTATCCCTTTTTCACACTTAATTTGGGAATAATTAATATTAAACCAAGCCTAATGTTGACCTGATTTAGTGTTGTAATGTGTTTCACACATTCACATTAAGATTAGGGCCCTTTTAAACTAAATGGACCTAATTTTTCCTTAATTTAGTGTTGTAAAGTGTATTTATTTACATCTCCACACTAAGTTTTGGGCCCTCTTGCATTTATGAATTTCAAATCATCATTAATAGGCCCATAAGACCCTTTATTATGGATCCCAAGGATTATTTTATTTGAAATCCCCAAAAAAATAATAAATGCATCCAATATTCTAACCCCCCGACATTTCCTCAGCTCGAAAAGCTAGGATGGGACCCATACACCACCTTGAGTGTATGAGTCCCCATAGGTGGGACCCATATTCCACCTTGGGCGTATGAGTCCCATTTGGCCCCTTTTTAGGGTTTTGAGCAGAAAATTAGGGTTTTCAATTCAAATTTTGTGAATGTTAGCATTTGGGATCTAATAAATAGTTACAAATTAGATGGAATTCCTATATAACTAAGGTTTCAAATAATTATTCTGCTAAGAATCTTCAAGATTTAGAGAGTCTCAACTAGATCTAGAGCCTTCAAGAGCATTCAAGAGTTTACAAGAGCATTCAAGAGTTGATTATCAAGCATTTTGGAGCATCAATTCAAGATTCAAGCATCATGTCAAGGTATTAATGCATCATGCATGTGTTTGTGAGATAACATGTTGAGGTAGCTCATTTGTGATCCAAGTTCAAGAATTCAAAGCTATATCAAGTTTCATGATCAAGATCTACATCTATTGAAGCCAATTCAAAACAAGTTACAAATCTACACTCCAAGGATTCAACAAGGTTTGGTGAGTTGTTACATTCATTTGTTCATTCATCATTCCTTCATGTTATTTCAATTCATTTCAAGGTTTAATTACTCAAACAGGGCTTGACTAAGGTAGACCCCCATCCACTAACAAAAACAACATTTTTCTCTCTCTTGTGATGTGTGTTTTGTAGATTTATGTGAACGGGACTAAATTGCCACCTTGGGCATGTGAGTCCCTATATAGCTCTATTACTAGTTTTAAAAAGATTCTAACTTGTCATTGAGAGATTCCAGATTTAGCGTAGATACCCTAGACTAGGACTAAATCACCCAATCTGGTGTATGAGTCCCAATGCACATCAAAAGTGAGAATTTTAGAGTTGCATACCTTGTTTTGGACATCTCCAATCTTCTAGGTGTTTCTCTATTTGTTAGTCTCTCGTTCTGATTTTAAGTTTCATTTTCTAGGTCATATAGTTATATTTTCATATTGCTTTCATTTCCTTCTTTCTAAGCATTTGATTAGTGGTGAACCCCCCCTTTTAATCACACCTAAGGAAACCATCCTACCCCTAGTCCATTCCTCAATCAAGTCAAATTGTTGAGGGATCTTGGTTTTGTAATGAAAAGAAGTGCGAAATAGGTCCCCCAAAGTTGTCTATCTCCTAAAAGGTGGACATCACACCTATTTCCCTTTATTTCAAGAGGTAATTAGGTCCTTGATTAGGTTTTCCTAGTTTGATCATGATATTAAACTCAAAATCTTGAAATAGTAGTAGTAATTTGAATATTCTCTCTTATATTACTAGTCTATCAAGTAGGCATTTTAGGGGTTCCTGATCTATGAAGAATGTGAATGAGGTATATAATAGATAGTGTCATAATTTATGTAAAGTTTATACCTTAAATATAGCCTCCATATATGTGGTAATATAGCTATATTGTTCTTGTGATAGTTTGTAACACATGAATGCAATTGTACAGTTCTTATTTCCCCTTGGTCATGCTAAAATTATCTCAACATTGGTCCCTGAAACATTGGCATGTATATGGTATGGTACATTATAGTTTGGAAAGATAAATATAGGTGCCTTCATTATTATTTGTTTCATTGTATCCAAATATTTTTTACACCATTCTATCTAGTTGATTTTTTATGTCTTCTTTTACAATAGTTCTATTGGTGCAACAATTTTAGTAGAAGCTTGCATAAATTTTTAGTGGTATCCAATAAAAACTATGAAATTTTTCACCTTTTAAAGTTATATTTGGAGCTAGTTACAGATTCATTATAAGTTTCACTTTTAGGGTATTCTTCGTAAGCCCTTTACAAATAATATGTCCAAGTAATGTGCCAAATGGTATCACAAACACAAATTTATTTATATTTAGAGACATTTTTAGGATTTGCATCTTTCTAGCATTAATGGGAATGCTTGATTATGGTATTTTAGTAAACCGTAGACTATCTAGTCATCTATGCAGACTTCTAAGAAGTCATGTATAAATATTTAAATGCATTGATCATTATCTAGCTAAATACTTCTAGTATATTTTTAAGATCAAAGGGCATGACTATATATATACAAGAGCCCTATTCTATTAGATATGTTGTTTTAGGTTGATCTTCTTTTTGGATCTTGACTTGGTGGTATCTGAAAAATTTATTAGTAAACAATTTTACTTCTCTTTTGATTACTTCTATGACATTCCATGAATGGTGTGGGAAAAGGGTCATAGACATAAGATTTATTAATTTATCTAAAGTCCACATATTTTGATCTAATCAGTTTTCTTAATTTACAATATTATGAAACTAATTCAACCAAAATCCTCCACTACTTAAATTATTAAGCTTCTAACACTTTATCTATTTCTATTTTAACCTTCTTCATATTTGGGTTTAATTAGTATAGTATTTTCTTCTAGGGTTTCACACCTTCTTTGAGTTGGATTTTCATAAATCCAACTCCTTCCTTAATTCCTTTAAGCTATATGAATGTTTGAGGAATTCATATTTTTTTATGATTTTCGTAACTTTCATGACCTATTTCATGTCCTAGTAATCCCCTATCTTATACATTTTAAGGTTACCCTTAGTTGTTGCATTTTCTTCCCTTAATTTTAATTGATTGTTATAATATTTGCTTTTTGGTGTAGTTTTTGATGTTATTATCATTTCTCTCTTCTTGACTTCAATATCCCCATATTATTCATCATCAATTTTTTTTTATTATATAGCCTTTTTCTTGAGTATTTTTCATCTTTATCCAACCATCCTATAAATTTCCATGTGTTCTTGGTATGGAGGTACTAGTGTTTCTTCTTTTGTGTTGATCACTTGTTGGTCTTCTTTTGTGTGTAAGAAGATACTATTTCTTATTTTTGAAGTGCATAATGGATATTACTGTTGGAGAAAGAAAATGTGTAGAATATTTTTTTTTAGCTCTTCCCAATTTCTTTTCTGTGCTCTTTCTCTTGGCTAATGTATCAAGTTTGTGTCATTGGTGTAAGTATCCAATAAAATATTTTTATATATAACCTTTTATCATATTCACTATGTTGTTTCCATGTGTTTAAATAGTTTTTTAAATGTTATTTAGGTGTTTTTCTACCATTATATTTAGGAATCCATTCATTGTTTCTTTCTATTGGTAGATATCTTGTTTGCAATATTTTTATCTGATTTCCATGTGGGAATGTTTGGTTTGTGTGTGTTCCACCACCATGCAATATTTTAAATTAATGTATGGTGTAGTGCATCTAATATTATGTATTATTTATTGAATTCTCTTTCTATTTTTTTTCTATATATGACAGTAGGTCACCCACTCCCGAATATCTTGGTAGATCTTGATATGGGATAACCATGTGAGATATGGATCAATCATCATGAAATTTAAATAGCAGGATTGTGATATCTATCAAATAATTTTGATCTTGCTTGTAGTGGCGTATTTGTGTTTATAGTGAGTTGTGGTATTCTTGCTTAGATACACTATGTATAGTGAATATTTTCTTTCTCTTATTAATTTTTTATAGTCTATAATTCTAGTTCTCCCCTTAACCAAGAATTACCAACATCTTCACTATAATGATTTGATTACTAACTTCAATATAGATTTATCCTTTTGAATTTTCTTCATCAAAAGGTTCTAGTTTAGTAAGTTTGACTAAGGATTAAAATAAATTTGGTTCTTCCTCATAATCCTCTTATGCCACCTCTTCTACATATTTGTTACTCATGTTAGCATCTAGAGGTATATGTACTACCTTGTCATTGTCTATAAGAGATGAATCTTCTCTCCTAGAATCAATAAAACCATTAATATTTAAAAAAATTGTAAACTTAGTAAAAAATTGGAGGTGTTCAATGGTTCTTTCTTTCTTTAAAAAAAGGGGTAAACACTTTTGATCCGGAGCTATGAACTAGTGAGATCACAAACAGGAGACCTCATCCCAATATAAATTATCAAAAAATACACCTCAATGAGGTTTGAACCTTGATGGAAAGAATAACACCACAATAACACAACCATCACACCATGCCACTATTGGCATGTTCAATGGTTTTTTCACTTCTACTACTTTGAAGTCTATTACTTTTTGATCCATAGAAGATTAAATTCTACATTTTTTATATGCCCATTGTGCCTATAGCTTATCAATCTATTGACTTGATGTTATGTGGGGTTTTATGTAATTTTAGTCTCCTAAAGTGTTCCCATACTCTTTTGGGTATTGATAGCAGGGTGCAAGGCACAAAGTAAAAGCTACTGCAATTCACCACAAAGAATGTGTGGAGCACCAAATTAACAAGGAAGATAGTTTAATGGGTGCCCTATATGGATCGCGTCTCTATAAGCTCGACTAGGCATTGATATATGCATGTAATAGATGACAAAGTAGAAAGATATAATCTAGAACACATGAATAGATAAAAGGACTATAATATAAAGTAGAGACTAAGACTTGTTGATGTAAGAATTATTTGAATATATATACGCATATGCATATATATACATATATATATTTAATATATATGTATATATATACATATATATGTATATGTATTGTGATAGGTCGAATGTGAGCGTTAGAAAACAAGCAGTAAGTAAAAGAGTGCAAATAAACACTAACACAACCTACACCTCAAGATTAGCCTAAGTTGGAAACAAAACAAGATAAAAGCAACAAAATGGAACTTTATACCTTGCGTCGAATCGATCTTTTGGTTGGCCCTTCGATCTTGGATGTGTATGCTCCTTGGATGGCACAAGATGCAAGCTAAATGAAGTTGTGAGGATGAGTGCAAGTGGATGAAAACAAGAAAATGACTAAGTATAAGTTGAGAAACAAAATTGCAAGAGTTTGGCTAGCAAAATGATCTCCCCAAAATGAGAAAAAAGAGGGGGTATTTATAGGATTTTTGAGAATTCCTATGGGAAATGGACGGTCAAGATTGAGCCACAAAATATCAAGATGTAGGGCTAAGGCGAGTTGAGAACTCACAAGCCCTCACATCTTGACATGTGGCAAGTAATATAGCCCTAAAAGGTGAAGTGGACATGAGGTGGAAGGAGAAGGACATGACATGGAGGGGGGTACAAAGTACCTTGGGATTGGACAAGATCTCCTCATAAAGGAGGTCCTTGTCCCCATGTGGGTGAGAGGACATGTGAGGAATTAAAAATTCCTCAAATATTCTCATGGGGAGATGGGAAAGAATAAAGAATAAGTGAAGGACATGTGGGAAGAAGTGAAGGAATTAAAAATTCATTTTGGGTGCCTTGGGGAATTAAAAGGTGAATTAAAAATTCACATAGGGAAGTGGAGTGCCTTGTCCAAAAGGAGAAAGCCTTTAATAAGGTTGACTCAAGGACATATGCCATAAATAGGATGAGGATTAGGTTAGGCTAATCAAATGATTAAGGTTGTGCAAGTACTCAGTTAGAGGGACTAATGACTCATTAGAAGCAAGTGGGAAATTATGGAGGATGTGACCTTAATGATGGTTAAGGGTGTGCACATGCTAACCCTAGTTAATTAGAAGAAGATGAAGTAATTAAGATGGATTAGGGGACCAACTTGCAAAAGTTGGAGGATGTGACCATGAGAGAGAAAAGAGGAATTAAAAATAAATTTTAATTTAAAAAGGGAATATGACTAAATTAAATAAAAGGGTATATTTATTTAATTTAGAGGAGGAACAGGGGTAAAGTATTAAATTAAATACTTTAGGATCCTTATGCAAGATGCAAGGTATTAATTAAACAACTGGTTTAATTAATATTGACATAGGGGATGAACAACTGGATGAATAAGGAGACGCGTTTGATCATATGGAAGTGATCAAATTGGATGTCTACATTTTTCCCCTCTTCGAAATACTATTAGAATAATAGGGTTTCGAAGAAAAATAGAATGCAGATGACTTCGTGGAGGAAAAGACCAGAAAAAGAGATGCCCCAGCATGGTGGAATGCGCGTGAGCTGCCCCAAACGGAGGGAATGAGGAGAGGATGCCCCAGTTAAGCAAAGGTAGGCTTAGAGCGACGGGTTAGGAGGGAATGGTAGGGTATGCCCCCTCGAGAAGGGGGACGAGGGAGGAAAAGGGAGCCCCGGTCAACTTCTCAAAAGTATGAAGTGGTACATGTTGTTGGAAAGAGCACAGAAAAATGAGAAGAACGACGTTGGAACAGAGTCAATCAGATAAACAACGTGCAAATGGCGGCCCCGGGAAGAAAGAGGTTGGATGAATTAACTGGAAGAATTTTTTGGTTAAAAAAAAGAAAAAAAAAGGCCCTAAGGTGAAAAAGGAGGGAAAGTGAAAAGGGATAAAAGGTAATTGTTGAATTACGTTGGGCTCATTGTGACAGCTGGCAAGTGGAGGAGGAGAGGAAGAAAAGGAGGCGAGCAAGATCAGACACCATGCTGGAGTACGACAGTGACGTCATTCACCAGGCGGACGAGAGACAGATATTTTTCACACACTGTGCCGTACCCCGCCAGGTTAGCTCAAAACACAACTTTGTGTTTTTTAGTCATTTATGCACGTGTTTTCGAAAAACAAAAACATGGGTTTTGTCTGGGACGTCGAAAGGAAAAATGGGTAGAATTTTTTTTTGGGTTGCCTCGGATTGCGCGCCGAAGGGGGGACAAGGGGTGGCGGCCCGTGGCTCGGTCCGCCGCCACGGGCGGATGGATCCGCCACCTCAGCGGCGGGTCCACCGCCGCGGGCGGACGGATCCGCCACCGC
>VDFB02281492.1:1061001847-1061049768 GCA_007258455.2 Sequoia sempervirens
TGAGGGGGGAGGTCCAGGGACAGATGTGCAGGAGCTGCACACGCAGTTATAGGCGATGCAGGCAGAGAGGGATAGAGGCGCAGAGCAGATACAACAGTTGATACTAGCTCAGGAGGCCTGGGCATGAGAGCGGCGGGCTATCAGTGTAGATCGAGATCGGTATAGGCATGAGCGGAATGCCGCGAGACTGATAGCCAGGCAGAGGGATGAGTTTATGCAGCAGGCTAGTTATTGGAGAGGGGTATATGAGCAGGTTGTTCCAGATCCAGTGCAGCGCACTGCACGCTACGTCAGTCAGGCTCCACAGCCACCAGGGCCATCTCAGTCATTAGGGACATGCACATGGGTTTTAGCGATTATTGGCGGACTCTGTCTCCATATGGCGGTTACCAGGGGACACCCACCTGTGAGTACCAGGGGACACCCACCCGTGAGTACCAGGGGACTCTAGCACACAGAGGGCCAGCACCTGATTCTCTGTAGAGGTCAGATGTGGGCAGCTCACAGTAGAGCAGGTAGATGCAGGACATTGGTTATTTTTGGCAGATACAGGATGGATGGTTTGTGCATGTCGCCAGAGTGCAGAGGTGATCCACATCTCTGGTTTTTTATCTTATTAGGTGATATATGATGGAGATGTATTGTATTATGACATGATGTTTATTATTTTGATTATGCGATGGTCTTTATTGACATTATGTATGGTGTTTCCTTATGTGGCTATATGAGATGATTCCTGATGTGGTTCCATATACATATATATAGACATGTTTATATGGATGATTTATGCTTTATGATTTATGTTCTATGGATGGATGATTTGTGATTGATTTAAATGTTTCTATGATTTATGCTATATGGATGCATATGTGGATGGATGATTTATGCATGTTTATATGATTTATGATGTATGATTTATGGATGCACATGTTTATATGATTTATGATGTATGATTTATGGATGCACATGTGGATGGATGATTTATGCATGTTTATATGATTTATGATGTATGATTTATGAATGTAAAAAGGGTAAATGCTTACAATGCACCTAAATTTCAATAAAGACCGTTATGAGAATGCAGATAGGCAATAGGTGGATGGAAGATTGCATTTGCCAAAAATAACTGTTAATATCCTGAGAGGAAGAGGACCCAAGAAGAACAAAGAACGAGAGTACTTGCACAACTGAAATCATAAGCGGTGGTTATGATGGAAATGAAGGGTGCATGCAAAGTGGTGGAAATGCAGTGAAAATGAGATTTTTCCATCTTTGGAGCATTGATATTTACTATAGCGTAGGGTACCAAGCACCTTGATATAGAAGACCAAGGTGAGCGGGTACTCTATGCATGAAACAAACACAACAAACAATAAGGTTATCCCAGCACCCCAAGGTCGCGATGACCTCGGTCGAGCCTGGTGTTGTAATAACCACAAACACACAAAGTTGTCCCAGCGTAACACAAGATCCTGGAGATCTTGGTGGGTCTTACGAGGGATAACTTGAGAAGACAACAGATAAAACAAAAGATCAAGGTATGCCCCCATTTCAATAGGTCGAAGCCCGCCATGGTATGGTGGACCAAGGCGACCTTGACAAGTGATGGGAAGGAACCTAAAATGATAAACAAAATTTGAAAGTATCACAAAATCATAATCAAGACAACAAGTCCTTTGCCATAGAATCAAGGTGATGGATGTGATTGGCGAGGTCTGCTAGGAAGGATTCATCCTGTTGAGACCAAAGATGGATGCGAAAGTAGGATGATCCAGTTGACGTGGGATGTTACCGAGGGACAAGATCTTGTAACACAAGGGAATTTCATTTGTTAAGAACCGGTTAGATGTGGGCATAACTTAATAACGAAGTGCAAAAGATCGACATAACCTATAGACCTAGGGGCTCGGGGGCCGATCATAGATTAGCCTTGCCTACGTGAAAGCGCAAAGCCCTCGTAGTTCCAAAAAAGACCATGGATAAAGCGAAAAGAAGACAAATGGTAACCGATGATGATGGACAAATGCCTCGGGGGCGAATCAAATGATCAACCTTGCCTACGTGACAGTGCAGGGGAAACGTAGTTCGACTGACGGACGCAACGGGATGGGACCTAGGTGAAGACCGACGCGATGGATGATTCTACCTAATGACACGAGCGTGAATGACGTAAGCTCAGAGTGGGATACCAAAAAGCTCAGGAATGGGGGATAGGCTAGATGGGTCGTCCAATGCTCAATCAACATTTACCAAGCAGCCGGGGATGAGATGGGTGAGGACAAGAGTGCAGCTGAAGGCATAACATAACTAGGATGTTAGGTAGATAATGATTAAGCCCTCTATGGATGACGCCTGTTACCAGGTTTTCACCATCCATACTTATCCAAGGCGCCACCAAGAGGTGGTTTTTACCATAGGACGAATTTATTTCTCTTGACTATTTTTGGATTTTTGATTTTTTACTTTTTTTTTAATTTTTTGACTAGGTGGGGTAACCAAGCAGATTTAGGCGTAGAACTTCTTCAGATGCATGATGTTGACGGGCTCGTCAAGGGGGTCTCCTTCAAGAGTAGTCAACCTGTATGCCCCAGACCCATACTTAGCGGCTATGATATAGGGCTCTAACCAATTTGCCTCAAATTTTCCTTTCTTGTCGCGGTCTTGCTGAGTACGTTGGTTCTCCTTCAGGACAAGCTCGCCCACCTGGAAATGCTGAGGGTGAACCTTCTTGTTATAACTGTGCTTGAGGTGATTCTGGTATGCTTGCAGATGGTCGTAGGCCTTTATTCTTTGTTCATCTAGTAACTCTAGTTGTACCAGCCGCGCAACACGAGCATCCTCTTCATTGATAAGGTTCTTCAGAGAGATTCTCAATGATGGAAGTTCAACTTTGATTGGCAAGACGGCTTCAGCACCATACACTAAAGAGTAGGGGGTGGTGCCCGTTGGGGTGCGGATGGATGTACGATATACCCAAAGGGCAGGATGAATGTGAAGGTGCCAATCTCGTCCAGTGTTATTGACAACTTTTTTGAGAATACGGATGAGGGTTTTGTTGGTCGCTTCTGCCTGACCATTACCCTGGGGGTAATAAGGCGTTGACCAACGGTGCTGGATATGGAAGGTGTCACAGAGATGTTTCATGGCTTGGTTTTTGAATGGTTTGCCGTTGTCAGAAATGATAGTGGACGGGATACCATATCTGCAGAGAATATGGTAAAGGATGAATTTGGAAATCTGAGTACCGGTGATTTGTGAAAGGGACATTGCCTCTACCCACTTGGTGAAGTACTCAGTGGTGGTAATTATGAAGGTGTGGCCGTCGGATGATGGTGGGTGGATCTTGCCAATCAAGTCGAAACCCCATTGAGAAAACGACCATGGTGCCAAGAGGGGCTGAAGGTCTTGCGCTGGGGCATGGATTAAATCTGCATGTTGCTGGCATGGAAGACACCTTTTCACAAAATCGCAAGCATCGTGTTCCAACATAGGCCAATAATACCCAGCTCGTAAGACCCTTTTGGCCAGGGCCATACCATGTGAATGTGCTCCACAAACACCGCCATGTACCTCCGTTAGTGTAGTATGGGCTTTGGTCTCATTCAGACATCTGAGGAGGATTCCATCATACCCGCGACAATAAAGCGTATCACCGACGATGACGTATCGAGAAGAGCGATGAATGAAGGATTTGCATTGGTTACGGGTAAGGTCTGGGGGTATAATGTTATCACAGAGGTAGGTATAGATGTCTTGGTACCATGGGGAGGTGGGACCTACAATTTCGTACACCATGTCGGTCTCAGGGATATCATATGCTGGGATTAAAAGTTGTTCTATAAGAAACTCACACTCTGTTCGATCCTTGGGCATGTCCAGGAGGGAGCCAACAGTGGCCATCACATCAGCTGCTTTGTTTCGTACCCTGGGAATCTGTTCAAATTGTATAGAGGTGAAATATTTCTTGAAATCATCCACCATGCGCTTGTAGGGTAACAACTTATCATCCTTGGTTAGGAACTCATCATTAACTTGTCTAATAACCAGTAAATAATCACCAAAGACTTTCAACTGAGTTATGTGCCACTGTTTCGCAATTTTGAGACCGGTGAGGAGAGCTTCATATTCAACCATATTGTTGGTACATGGGAACGGTATCCTGAATGACTTGGGAATGTAGTCACCCTAAGGGGTAACTAATAAAATTCCTGCCCCCGATCCATTATGTGTATATGATCCATCAAAATACAGTGTCCACGTGGGGGTCTCATCAATGGAGAAGACTTCCTCATCAGGGAACTCTGTGATCAATGGGTGAGTGTCAACTAGAGGAGCTTTTGCTAACTGGTCTACGATTATCTGCCCTTTAATAGCCTTGCGGTCTACATATTCTATGTCGAATTCACTAAGGAGCATGACCCACTTAGCCATGTGGCCAGTCAGAGTGGTTCTAGATAACAGATACTTCAATGGATCGATCTTGGCGATTAGTTTTACCGGATGGCTAAGCATGTAATGTCAAAGCTTTTGTGTGCTAAAGACAATTGCAAGACATGCCTTTTCCATGGGGGAGTAGTTTAACTCGTAGCCAACCAATGTCTGGCTGATGTAGTAGATTTCCCTTTCTTTCGACGACTCATCATGCTGTGCCAACAATGCACCCAGTGCGACTGAAGTGGCAGAGATATAAAGCAAGAGGGGTTTGCCAGGAATAGGTGGCATTAATATCGGGGGATGGGCTAAATATTCCTTGATTTTGTCGAAGCCTATCTGACACTGCTGGTTCCATCGGAAGGTGGAATCTTTTTTCAAAAGATGAGTGAATGGCTGACACTTATCGGCCAGCTGGGCTATGAACCGACAGATGGACTGCATCTTCCCCTGAAGGCTTCTTAACTGTTTGAGATTGCGTGGAGGGGGCATGTCCAGGATAGCTTTTACCTTAGCGGGATCAACCTCAATGCCCCTGTGAGAGACTATGAAACCCAAAAACTTTCCTGAAGTGACCCCAAAGACACACTTTTTTGGGTTTGGCCGCAACTTGTAGTGCTCTAACCGCTCAAATATCTTTTTCAGGATGGCAGGATGTTCTGCTCGTGTTCTGGATTTTTCTAATAGGTTGTCAACATAGTCCTCCATGATGATGTGTATGAGGTCATGGAAGATGACCGTCATTGCCCTCTGATATGTTGCCCCCGCATTTTTGAGACTGAAGGGCATAACATTGTAGCAGAAAGTGCCCCAAGGAGTTGTGAAGGCGGTTTTGTGTTGGTCCTCAGGTGCGATTTGGATCTGGTTATACCCAGAGAAGCCATCCATAAGGGATAACATCTCATGTCCTGCTGTCAGGTCGACCAACATGTCAATGTTGGGAAGGGGGAAGTCATATTTTGGGTAGGCTTTGTTGAGATCCTTGAAGTCCGTGCAGACCCAAATGTCACCATTTGGTTTAGCAACCGGCACTATGTTGGAGATCCACTCGGAGTAGTCAATTGGTTTGATAAATCCTACCTCCAGTAACTTCTCCAATTCCTTCTTGACTAACAACACGACTTGCGGATGCATCTTGCGGAGTTTTTGGTTGACAGGCTTAGCATCTGGGCGGATGTCCAAATGATGAACCACCAAAGTGGGGTCTAAGCCTGGCATGTCTGAGTATGACCAAGCAAAGTTAACGACCCCCTCTTGGAGTAGCTGGACGATGACGGGATATTCTT
The DNA here is from genome assembly GCA_007258455.2 of Sequoia sempervirens. Taxonomy (NCBI): domain Eukaryota; kingdom Viridiplantae; phylum Streptophyta; class Pinopsida; order Cupressales; family Cupressaceae; genus Sequoia; species Sequoia sempervirens. The sequence goes on from VDFB02281492.1 coordinate 1,061,007,565, forward strand.
GCTCCGAGAGTGACTTGGCTACATAGGTGACCTTAGGACTTTCAGCAGTTCCCAGATTGACTTCTTGAGTCTCTTCAATCAGAATAGGTGATTGGGCAGATAATTGAGTTCCCATAAGGGGAAGATGAACATCTCCATCTTCTAGTGCCTCTTCGAGGTTTTCGCCATCAGATGCGTCCTTTATTTTTACTTTTTCCAAGTCAAGAAGTGCCTCAGGGAGGTTTTCACTAGATGACCGTTTGTTATTTTTCTTATTCTTACTTTTGCGACTGGAGTGTTCATCCTCCCCCAATCCCATGAGGTTGACATATGTATCCGCAGGCATACTAATGGGTGTGCTAGTTCGTAGGTCCCAATCAATGAGCTCAGGGTGGCAAAGGGATAGGCTAATAGTGCAGACGTGTAGGCATTCAAACATGGAAGATAGGTCGGCGTGATCGACGTCATCGTATGCACGTATGATGGATTCTTCCTCGGGTATGTCTTCCAATGAGCCATTGTCCACAGCTACACTATTGGAAGCATTAGATGATGTTTCGAGGCCTTTTTGCTTCCTGTCATACCCAATGCCCACGTTTTTTGGTAGCTGAGATGTATCAAATGGTTGCAACCACCCTTGTTCTTCTTTTCCTAGGCCCCTACCTTGATAGTTATGCTTTTCCACGAACTTTGTCGGCCAGGGGTACTTTTCTTGGAAGTATTCCTTGAGAGGAGTTTCCGGCTGGGGTTCTTCTCAGTAGACCCATTGGCTTATGTCCTCTTCCGGTGCATCTATCTTGATACTTGGGGATACGAAAGTGGTGGTACGGATGTTTTTTCCATGGAAGGTGATAGTCTTATCTTCTTTTGGGGTGGCATGCGAAGGTTGACCATACTCGTGTGGTGATGGTGGCATGGTCGCTACATTAAGAGCAGTGTGCATTTCGTACTCGCCACACCCTTTGTCAATGATCTAGACTTTTGTGACTGTGGGGTCAGTGGTGGAGGATGGAGTGGTTATCGCGGTGGATGGTGGATTAGCGGATGACGACTGAGATGCCCCCATTTCAACCCCAGGACAATAATGTAAATGGGGGAAAGATGCTTCTAGAGCGCGGCAATATTCGAATGGTTGGGGGTCGGCATAGATGGTGACCTCTTGTCCGTTGACTGGGAATTTGAGGCACTGATGGTAGGTGGAGGGAAAAGCTTGCATAGCATGGAGCCATGGATGGCCGAGGAGGAGATTATATGGCAAGTCCAGATCAAGGACATGGCAGGTAATGTACTGAACCACTGGTCCCACTTGGACAGGAAGATTGATGATCCCTTCTGAATTCCTTTCTGCATTGTCATAAGCCTTGATTGTGATGATCTAATTACTTAAATCTGCTTGGGTATACCCCACCTATTTTATGAATTTTAGAGTGCACAAGTTTAGGGCAGAGCCATTATCTATCAAGACTCTTTTTATTTTATGCCGGGCAACCACGACTTCAATATGTAAGGGGCGATTATGATTGGCATCAATGTTGGGCATATCATTTTGGCTGAAGTGTAGTTGGTGAGATGAAGCTAGGTGTCCTACCAAAGCTTGGAACTGTGTGGGATCAATGTTATTAGGTACATGGGTTTCTTGTAGAGCTCTGTTGAGGATTTCTTGATACATGGGGGAAGACTTGAGTAAATCCAAGATGGAGATATGTGCAGGGGTCTTTCCTAAGTGATCAAGGATATTGTACTAGGAGGTTACAGGAGTCGGTTGGGCGGGTGTAGAGGCTGCAGGAACGGTGATGAGGGCTCGCCATGTGGTAACAACACATTGAGGGTCTTTAGCTTTGACATGTATCATGGATACATGAGGTTCTACCTGCTCAATGTAATGAATAATACCCTCGTAATTAAGGGGTACATTCTTATAGTTCACGTTATTTGTGCTATTATCTTGAGGATTACTGTTGGAAGTACTTGGGCCTTGGTTATGGTTTAGGAAGGCATTTTGATAGATCTGCAATTGAGCATTGGACGACGGAGCTTGACTAGGGTCAACCTTGATGTCACCTCGATCTATGAGATCCTGTACGTAGTTTTTTAGACCTTGACACTTATTCAAAGAGTGTCCTTTGATTTTATGGAACTCACAATATTCATTTTCCCTAAACCATGCGGGCTTAGGTTTGGATTCGTCGAGTGGCTTGGTGACAGGATACGTGATCGGATAGCTGATCTGCAACAGTTTGTTGAAGACGACACTCAAGGGTTCTCCTAGTTGAGCATACTGGCATTTAGTGTTCCCTTGGTTATTTTGATTGGACTGTTGGGGAGGACGGGGTGTCCCTTGTGGTACGGATATGGCATTAGGTATGGATTGCTGTTGTTTCTGGGATGTGTTGGCCACGTGGACATGTTTAGTGTCAGTGACACCATCATTTACTGCATTTTTGTTCTTGTTCCAAAAACGTGGCTTGTCATTGAATGTCCTTTCCCTATCCTGATTATATATTTTGACGTGCCCCTTGGCAACAAGGGCGCGCTCAAGGATGGGTCCCTTCTCTACTACCTCCACGAAAGTGGTGACACAATGTAATCGAAAGTTATGAGCCATGTCGAGATGAGAGTCCTCCACGCAGAGGGTGACCATGTCCTTTTCTTTCAAAGGGGTTTTCATTCGACTTGCTAGGGCATGCCACCTCTGGAGGTAGCTAGTAAAGGTTTCCCCTTCACGTTGTTTCTCTTTGAGAAGATCCAAGGTATCAGTATCTTTCTCCAAATTGAAGGAGAAGTAGGAGACAAACTTTTCTGACAGGTCTGCAAAAGATTTTATAGATCCCTTTTCAAGAGTCATGAACCACCCTAGGGCATTGCTTGCCAGGCTTCGAGGGAACAGACGCAAGAGGTAGTTGTCATTGTGGATAACTTCTTGACATTGGGAGTAAAACTCCTGTAAGTGGGCCTTAGGATCTTTGTTCCCCTTATATTTGTCAAACTTTGGCATCTCAAAATGTTTAGGGAAGGGAATCAATGAGATGGAGGGATCATATGAATATGGGCATATATCTTCAAACTTGAACAATTGTTTGCCAGTCCCTGCCTGAAGATCTTTTAGAGTGGCTTTGATTTCTAGGATGTCCGCATTGGCCGGTGTGTTGGATGGGTATTGATGATAGGACGATTGTGGATTCTGAGATGATGTTTGAAGATGGGCGTATGGATGAGGAGATGGCATCCCCTGCTGATACACCAAGGGACTTTGTTGATAAAGAGGTTGCTGTTGCGAGGCGGGATATGGATTGGTTAGGTAGTTATGAGTGGCCTATTGTTGGGAAGTAGGGAGGAGATGTTGTTGATTAGCTTGCGGATATTGGGGGTGTTGATATGACTGTTGCGATGCCACATAGGAGGGTTGTTGTTGATATTGCTGCTGGTTATAATAGTTGTAATGATGGGGTGGTTGTTGATGCAAAGTTGGCGGCTGTGGTGGGTGAGATGGGATGTTTTGTGGTGGTTGCGCTTGCAGGCATAAAATGGACGCAAGGAATGGAGATATGGTCGAGGCTGAAGGCCGAGGTTGATTTCCTTGTGGTTGATGCTGTGATGGTTGTGTTGAAAATAGGGGATTGACCAATGATTGTTGTTGAGGTGGAGGTGCGATTGAGATATTGTGCGAGGGAGGTTGTTGAGCACTAGTGGGAGCATAGGCTTGGGGAGGTTGTTGGGATACGAATGACGATGAAGGAGGGATGTTGGATTGGGATGGTTGTTGGGACATGAATGACGATGGTGGAGGATTGTTAGATTGGGGTGGTTGTTGGGGTATGAATGACGACAGTGGAGGATTGGTAGCCCCAGGAGGTGGGGGCAAGGCGGCGAAAGGGTTGCCCCTAGTGTTGACAAGAGGCGGGTTTGAGGGGAGTGGTGCCGGTAGCATTAATGGTTGCGGTTGCGAGATGTTTTGCGGCATGCCATAGGCAAAAGGATCATTGGGGTCAATGGTTTGGGGTGTTCCCGTGACCGAGATGGTGGGATGTGTGGGATTGCCAACGGGATATAGGATAGCGTTGCCGAATTCAGGTTGGTGCCAACCTTCTACGGAAGGAACGTTGGGGACATACGAGCTATTGGGGATGTCATGTGAACCTTGGGGTACATTAGATGTGGAGGTGCCATACTTGGATAAGTCGACACCTTACGGCATCTTGACACCTTTGTCAATCAAGTGAGCCAAGATTTTGTCCCCATGTCTTTCGAGAAGGCGTTCTGTCATTTGTGCATTAACATGGTTGCTGAAGTGTTCCTCGAATGTGAGCTCAGGTTGATCAGCCATGTTTTCTTCCCCAGGTGGTGACGTGTTTTGACCATCCACATTGGATTGTGATGAGGTACCGTTGTGGGGATCGTGAGGGATGTTCATTGTGTTATTGGGATCTTGAGGATTGCTTGATTGGACATTCAGGGCTTGTTGGTCAGCCATTTTCTTTGCCTGTGATCGGGTCTGAACGGGCATGCAAGATGATGAGAGGGATCAAGATATTAGAAAGACCTTGATGATGGAAGATTGATTTGATTTGATGGGAGATTGATTGATGACGATCGGTTGGACTGATGTGGATTAATTTGATGACACTGGATTAGTCTAGGTTTTGGATTTTAATTTGGATAGATTTGATGATGTGGGGGTTGGATTGATCTGATGATTAGGATTGATGTGATGATAAAGATGATGAAGGCCGAGATCCACAACCGAGTTTAAGAAGGATCCTTGGTAACACTAGGTATTGATTGAAAGGTGGAGGTATGATAACGACACCGAATCTGACTTGAGATAGAAGCAGATTGATTGGGTCGAAAAGGATAACTGACTTAAGACGGATAGCGATCCTAAGCTAGCTACGATGATTGTGATTAGGGATGAACACCTAGGTCAACATGGATGACAACTCCAACGAGGTTTATAAAGGATAACAGAGATCAGAGATGAAAGCGGGTTTAGGACAGATGGGGAGTGTCTCAAGATGGATGAATGGCTCTCGAAACAAGCAAAAGAGTGTTTGGGATAAATGACTCTTAGAACGAAGGGATGGAGGCTCGAAACATATGTTCAAATGTTTGTTTTGGATGCTGAATGGTCGTATCAATGTTCAAAATAGAGGGACAATGAATGCCAAGTGATGATACAGGGTGGTCAAAGGACAGGTCCGCCACAGCACAAGGATAGGTCTGCCACAGCACAGGGACAGGTCCGCCACAACACAGGGACAGGTCCGCCACTGCACTAGGATAGGTCCGCCACAGGGTTAGGACATGTCCGCCACAGCACAAGGACAGGTCTGCCACAGAGTTGGGACAGGTCCGCCACAGGGTTAGGACAGGTCCGCCATTGCACAAAGACAGGTCCGCCACTGCACTAGGACAGATCCGCCATAGGGTTAGGACAGGTCCGCCACTGTACTAGGATAGATCCGCCACTGCAGAAGGACAGGACCGCCAAAGAATAAGTTTAAGTTGGATGTTTTGGATGGATGGGTAAGGCAAATGACCCAAAATATAGCAATCATAAAAAGACTTGGCCAAACTGATAATCACTGGTTTTTGCACGAGAAAGACAATTCAAATAGCACAACCCTAAGATTAGTAAAAATGGGTATGGTCGACAAAGTATTCTACTCTAGGATGCACATGGTTGCTAAGGAGTCCTTGATATACACCCGGTACGTGAGGCCCAAACCGTGAACACCAACCTGTTACAAGCGTGAGTCGAGAACCTTAGCGAGATACTAAAGGCTCAGACCAACTCTTCACGTCATCCCGACGCTTCGCCAATTACAACGTGGTTGGATTGAGGTACAACTTTCGCTCTCCCCCCTTTATATACCCCGCCGGTACGCGTGGTTGGAATGCTTGGGTGAAATCTGGCGGTCCCAAAGTGAAAAGACTCAAAAGGACTTCGATTTCTTGTGCAGGATCGCCAAATGGCGTAGGGTTGGATACGTCAAATAGCTAAACACCCCAAAGGGTTTGTTAGCCCTTTAATTAAGCTATCTGCCTATTTTGCAAAACAATCGAAAAACTTAAATTTTTTTATCTTCGAGACGTCCGCCACTCTGCAGGACAGATCCACCCTCTGCATGGGTAGTCCGCCACTCTGTCAGGACAGTTCGCCTCTACAGATGCCGCGAGGCAGTCGCCACCAGAGGACAAATCGCCACCCTGCCGGGATGGTGTGCGCCCGCAGGCAGTCCGCCCTCTGTGAGACAGTCCCTACCGCTGGGCAGTCGCCACTCTGTCGACGTTTGCCTCACCTTGACCTTGAAAAATGTGAAAAACAACAAACGTGAAAGAAATAGGCGGGTTTGTGGGTCCCACCTTATGCTGAAATGTGATAGGTCGAATGTGAGCGTTAGAATAAGAGTAGCAAGTAAAAGAGTGCAAATAAACACTAAAACAACCTACACCTCAATATTAGCCTAAGTTGGAAACAAAACAAGATAAAAGCAACAAAATGGAACTTTATACCTTGCTCGAATCGATCCTTTGGTTGGCCCTTCGATCTTGGATGTGTATGCTCCTTGGATGGCACAAGATGCAAGCTAAATGAAGTTGTGAGGATGAGTGCAAGTGGATGAAAACAAGAAAATGGCTAAGTATAAGTTGAGAAACAAAATTGCAAGAGTTTGGCTAGCAAAATGATCTCCCCAAAATGAGAAAAAAGAGGGGGTATTTATAGGATTTTTGAGAATTCCTATGGGAAATGGACGGTCAAGATTGAGCCACAAAATATTAAGATGTAGGGCTAAGGTGAGTTGAGAACTCACAAGCCCTCACATCTTGACATGTGGCAAGTAATATAGCCCTAAAAGGTGAAGTGGACATGAGGTGGAAGGAGAAGGATATGACATGGAGGGGGGTACAAAGTACCTTGAGATTGGACAAGATCTCCTCATAAAGGAGGTCCTTGTCCCCATGTGGGTGAGAGGACATGTGAGGAATTAAAAATTCCTCAAATATTCTCATGGGGAGATGGGAAAGAATAAAGAATAAGGAGGACATGTGGGAAGAAGTGAAGGAATTAAAAATTCTTTTGGGTGCCTTGGGGATTAAAAGGTGAATTAAAAATTCACATAGGAAGTGGAGTGCCTTGTCCAAAAGGAGAAAGCCTTTAATAAGGTTGACTCAGGACATATGCCATAAATAGGATGAGGATTAGGTTAGGCTAATCAAATGATTAAGGTTGTGCAAGTACTCAGTTAGAGGGACTAATGACTCATTAGAAGCAAGTGGGAAATTATGGAGGATGTGACCTTAATGATGGTTAAGGGTGTGCACATGCTAACCCTAGTTAATTAGAAGAAGATGAAGTAATTAAGATGGATTAGGGTACCAACTTGCAAAAGTTGGAGGATGTGACCATGAGAGAGAAAAGAGGAATTAAAAATAAATTTTAATTTAAAAAGGAATATGACTAAATTAAATAAAAGGGTATATTTATTTAATTTAGAGGAGGAAGAGGGGTAAAGTATTAAATTAAATACTTTAGGATCCTTATGCAAGATGCAGGGTATTAATTAAACAACTGGTTTAATTAATATTGACATAGGGGATGAACAACCGGATGAATAAGGAGACGCGTTTGATCATATGGAAGTGATCAAATTGGATGTCTACATGTATATATACACACTTATATACATACATACATATATATATATGTATGTATGTATATAAGTGTGTATATATACATATACATATATATGTATATATATACATATATATTAAATATATATATGTATATATATGTATATGCGTATATATATTCAAATAATTCTTACATATAATGAGTTATAAGGATTCAATGAATATCTATGTTATGGATTACTATTATTCTTATTTAAAGTAGATATGAGATGTTATTAGATATAGTTTCCTACCAAACTTACTCTTTTCTATCACTATAACCTTTGGGGTATAAATTGACTAGACAAGGGATACCAAGGTATAGATCTTTGGACTCTAACTCCCCATTCTTCTTGCTAATATTGGTTTCATTGTTTAGACCCTAGAGAAGATAGTGAAGAAATTCAAAGCAAAAGAATAAAACATTAGTGATAGAAGGAGATAACAATAAACAAAAGGAATTTTTTTTGTAGATACCTCTCTTCGGTACTACATTTGTAAGAGGGGGTAGGCACTTAAGGGATGAAAAATTATGGAAATGGGGAGGAATTTGAAAAGATTCCTAAAAATATGTAACTATTTAAAAAATGTAACCTACCACTGGGATATGTAAGGATTAATGAAAATCTAGACCAAAAAAACCCATGGGAAAAGGAGATAACAAAAGAAAAGTGGAACTAATTGAAAGGATTAAGTTGGGAATGGAAATAGATATGGAAGAAAGGAGGTTGAAAAAAAATCAATAATGGCAAGAAATATACTGCATATGAATAGAAGTAGAAGCAAAAAAGAAAAAAAGAACAAGACATAGAGTTTGTGGAGGGAAATAGAAACAAAGAAGTTGATAGCGCCATTGAGGGTGCTATTGAGCACACCACCTTGGGTGCTACTAGAGAAGAATAAGAACATGCCAATGAGGGTGCTTATGGAGAATATAGAGAAATGATTCCACAACTAGGTCCTAGTATGGAGAAAATAAACCAAATTATCCAAAACATAGGAGAAATTGAGGCCTATGAAAGTACTAGAAAGGAAATGGAATAAGTAGTGACTAAGAATTATGCCACCATTAACTAAAACAACAACTTCTCATCTTGAGTGGAAAAATATTTAAGGATAAATAAGGATTGGTTACTAATAGAAACTCCTATATAGAACCTTCAAAATGTAAAATTTGATGTAAATTACTTAGATGAGTTAGTAACTAGAAGTTTCTTGAAGATAAGAGGAAATGTGGTAGAAAATAAGGAGGATTTTATGAGTTTAATAACCTCTAACAAAAAAACATAATCCAATGACCAAATTATGATGTTTACTAGAAAATAAAGATCTCCTAGAATGAAATCACTATTTGAATAGACACAACCTCCAAAACAAGAGTCACCCTTAATGTCGTTAAAAGTAAGAAGGATTTATGTGAAAGAAGTAGAACATAACTTAGAAGGACAAGTCATAAGAGAGCAAGAAGGATCTAGGAAAACAATATAGATAATCTAAGAAAACTCAAATTATTTGATATAAGGATATAGAGATAGTGAATTTAGAGAAGAAATAAATATGAATAAAGGTGGAAAGGTTCAATGGCTACAACTATTAATTGTAGAAAATGCAGATGGAAGATCATTTATATCAAAAATATTTGTGGTACCCATTACATGGTAAACCAAAGAAACCAACAACTATGTTAGATGGGGATTGAGATATTCTGGATAGAAAAGCACTAGGAGCCATCTGGTTGTGCATGTCCCCAACAATAGTGTTTAACATATCCAAAGCAACAACAACTACTAATTTGATGAGTACATTAAATAAGTTGTATGAAAAACCCTCAACATCGAATAAGGTATTTCTAATGAAGCAGTTGTTTAACATGAAAATGGCTAAAGGTGGTTCTATAATAGACCACTTAAATGAATTTAATACTGTTACCTGCCATTTATCTTCTGTAAAAGTAGTTTTTGATGATGAGATTTGGGCTTTCTTGATTTTGTGTTCTTAGCCAGAAAGCTAGAATAGCTTGGTTATGGAAGTTAGTAACTTGGTTTCTGGTTCAAATACATTAAAATTTGATGATGTTGTTGGTGTAATTCTGAGCAAGGAAATGTGAAGGAAGCACATGTGAGACTCCAACATCGGGTAATGCTTTGAGTGTATATGAAAAGGAAAGATCAAAAGAAAGAGGGAAGAATCCAAGTGTTTGTGGGAAATCACGAGGAAGGTAAAAATCCAAAGGTAGAGATACTGGTTGTTGGTATTATGGCAAGCAAGGCCACATCAAAAAGAATTGGTCTTTCAAGAAAGCTGAAAATCAGCCAAAAGAAGATGAAGCAAATGTTGTATGTGAAGAGGATGTCCGTGTTCTTATTTTAACCTCAAAAGAAACAACAACAAATGTTTGGGTGCTTAATTCGGGAGCATCGTTTCATGTCACTCTATGTAAGGAGCATTTCAAAAACCTACAAAGTGGTGACTTTGTTAAGGTTTTTCTTGGAAATAATAAATCTTGTGATGTTATGGGAAAAGGGGATTTTTGGTTAAAGTTAACAAATGGAAATAATTTATTGTTATGAGATGTTAAATATATCCCTTAGCTCAAACAAAATCTGATTTCAGCTGGACAATTGGCTTCTCAAGGATGTGAAGTCACTTGTGAATCCAATAGATGGAAAGTAACAAAAGGGGCCTTAATAATTGCCTGGGGCAGAAAATTAGGCACCTTGTATATAGTAGAGAGTCACACTGAAGTGGGAGTTGTTCATTCCACGCCGACTCTTTCATTGTGTGAGGCCTTGGCTGTGAGGAAAGGGGCTTTCGAGCAATCTGAGCATGAAAAGATTTGTACTAATGAGTTGAATCAAGCCTTCATTGAGGCTTCATGTGAGATGGACATATTAGATGTGTAATGCCTTGTCTTAATAACCTAATGAATGTTGCAATTGTGTATAAGGGTGTAATAATTTTTTTTTAAAAGTATAATTATTAAGTTAATTAGTTGCATACATTCATTAAGTTACGAGACGATACACTACTTTGAGTTTCCATAAGCGACTTTAGTATTTCGCATTGCACATATTAATTAACATTAACATAAAGATAAACATTGCATTTCATTTAATACTCCATTCAAGATAACATAAGGTACAAACATGTTTCATTCATTGCATTTGATAAAATATACAATACTCATTCATTTGATGAGGTAGATCAAATAATAGTTACAAGTTACATAGTTCACCTCATATACAATTGAGGGATGTTTTCAATACAAGTTTTACAAATTACAATGAAGAAGTACACATAAGTTTCCAAGCGTGAGCTCTCCATCCATGAAGCTCTCGATGCCATGATCACAAACTGGGGACCCAACGGAGTAAGGTGTACGTTCCACCCAACCATGTGGTACCCGTAGGTCCACCCCCCGTGCTAGGAGATAGTAATATGGTTACCTATACATATTCTACTAACCCTAGACACTAGTACACAATAGACTAATGGTTACATTGCTTCCAGATTTTGACGATTGAATGAATTACATACATAAGGTTAACTGTTACTTTAGGTGGAGTGTCATCACAATATTGCAAAGGTTACCCTGGTGTTTCTTCCTAGGTTCCGGCCCCCAATCCTTGGGTTACCCTGGTAACCTCTTACGAAACCTGGCCCCATTGCAAATCATTGTGGAATCGAATGTCTTTTGAAGAAACAAGACACCGATTTTCCATTCCAGGCCTTCTCATCTTATACTCAAGACTGTAGTAGCTCAAGAGTCATAAGTGAGGCATAACATCTTATTAAGAGTTTTAATCTATCTATTGTGTCATTTAGTTATCACTGATTTACTAACCCTTTGTAAGTTACCCTGACACCACTTTATGTGTCGGCCCTTACAAAAAGCCACTCCCCTAAACATAACAAAGGAAACTAAGTTTTCTAACTAGGATAGACAAAGTGCACAAAAAGATCAACACATAATACCAGAAATACCACAATGAATGTCTCAATTCCGTTCACAAAAATCCAGTGCACTACCCTAGTTTGTTCAAACCTAAGAAACCATAGTAAAATTTTATTTCCCAAGAAAAGACTACATCTGGAAGACTTAATAACACATAAAAATAATCCCCATTTTCCCAATACAAAATTGAAGCCATTTAAAGCAAATACACGTCTACCATTTGGATATACTAAATCCATTCAGACAATAATTTGGAGTATGAGAAGTATAAAAATAATCAATCAACTAATTCATAATATTTATCTTTCATAAATTATGATAATCAAATCTACATTTATCACAATTTCCAAATCATGTTTAATAATGATTTTTTTTTTTTTTGTTTTTCCTACATAATTCATTTCATTAAAAAAAACTATCTAATTATAATTTTTTATATGCTATATAACATCATTTAAGGAAAATATAATTTATCTTAAAAATCCAAAATTATATTTCCTATCATATCATATAGAAAATTATATATTTTCAATTAAACTTAAATATACCCACATTATATCTATATATGTATTCATATACATACATATATATATATATACATACATACATTAAATCGCGTTTATCATAAACCATATGAATTTCATTTTGAAAAGTTTTAATAAATAAAATGTTTGAAACCCTCGGTGCAGCCCGACCGCGGCTCCCAAAGTTGGGGAGAGGGTGTGGCCCTACTAGGGCTACGCCCAACAGCCATGGTGGCTTTTGTGCATAGCCATGGAGGTTGCGCCCTCAAGACATTGAGTGGAGGGGTTTCAGCCTCCCCCAAACACTGTGTTTTGTTTTTTTTTTTTTTTAAAGAAAACAAAATTTCCAAAAAATAAAACTTGCGCGATTTAAAAATTATTTGCGTACAGATTTCAAATTCTCTGGATTAATATTCAATAATAGTATTCATAATAGGATTCATATGTATATATATATATAATATGTATAAATTGTATATATATATATTCCATAGATATATATATAATTATAACACAATTTACACAGTAAATAATTTACTGGAAACAGATAATTTTCTTTCAATTGAACTTTCTACAGAAAATTAAGAAATTTGACAATAAACATATTTTGTTTAATATATTTTCAATTGAAACACAAATCTCCAAAATGATCTCCCTTTTTACAGATAAATTCTGACATGAAACCTTCAATGGTTTTGTAAATTTCATCTGTAGGTTTTCCTATTGTTTTAAAAATAAATCTCTGTTTGCCCCTATTTATTTCTCTATTTATTTCTTGTTTTCACAAATTTCACAGAGATTTAAAAATTTATTAGCAGAGAATTTCTTTTCTTTTAAATCTAAAATACTTCATAGATCTTTCCTACTACTTAAATTAATTTTTTTACTTAATTTCCGAGAAGAACACAGGAAATACTAAACTAATATTTTCTCAGTCATTCTTTTTTTAAAAGAAATCAAATTAAACAAAGAAAAATACCTGTAACACCTCTGTTGTCTGTAACTTGAGATTTGGCTGTAGAAAAGAGAATCCTCTATTGCCCGTAACAAACAATCCTCCAAAACTTCTTCAACCAACACAAAAGAACTTCCCACCAAGGGATCTTCCACAAATATACAGTATTGCCAAAAAATAAAATAAACAAAAATATTTTTCCCAAGCTCAGATATTTTTTTTCCCCGTGAAGAAAAATTGAAAAGCTTCTGTAATTTCCAAATCCTCCAGATAATATCTGTCAACAACCTCAACAATAATCAATTAATGCACTGGCACACATGTCGAGAAGTGGTTGCAAAATATCTTCTCCACCACTTCTCGGCAATCTTGCCCATTTCAAAATTGCATGTATTTAATTATTTTATTCAATTTAAATTTACAACCAATATACAAATCACATGCATTTATTTTTATTTACTTTTCTAATTTTCAAATACAAATTTAATTTACAATTCAAATTCCATTTCCACAAATAATTTTTAATTTAAATAAATCTTTCTATGCACAATTTTAATACAATTTAATTTAATTAAATAAATTCAATCTTTTAAGATCAAACCATTTAACCAAATAAGCTAATTAATTAATTTAAATAACATGCAACTAATTTCTTCAATATTAAAAATCAATTTAAATAACAGTAACTAAGACATAATAAACTATTATTAAAATTGACCAGATTTTCCTATCAAAGCAATTTAATCCAATCAAGAAAAAAAACAAGACAACCAAGACTCAAACTGAAACTAACAATGTATAATGACTGGGTTATAGACTAAACTAGGGTGAACCAAACTACTATCTCCCGATCAACATATCCGTTGAGTCTTGACACGCTCAGACCTGAGTAACCAGGTGGAGTCGGTGTCATGTACCTGCAATTCCTGCAACCAAACAAATAATGTGCATATATATATATATATAAATAAAGCATTAAACATACACATCGTGCGGAGAAAATCACAGATATCACAGGGCACTCGCAAGCGAGTGATGCGATTTCGTTCTCCACACCAATACACGTCACAACAGACTGACGAAATAAATAGCTGTTAGTCCATCATAAACATGTACATAGCAATAATCAATTGAAAGTAAACATGTACGCTATCTCAAAGCATGTCTAAAAATCAGTAATCACCAAACAATGTATCATCATGTCACAGAATAAATCCACTATCGCTCAAAACTAGCGATCAAAATATCCAAACAAAGTATCATAACCTAACAGTGTGAAAACATGACAGTAGAAAGCATAAGCATAAATGGAGGGGTACTACATCCTCCCCCCCTAGGATCAAGCTTGCTCCTGAAAGCCTGCGAACAGATAGGGATAAAGTTCCCTCATGCGTGTCACATCCTCCCAAGTAGCAGAAGCCTCATGGCTAGGATCCCATTGGATCCTCACCTGATCAATGTCTCGACCCCTGAGACCGAGCGTCTGGCACTGTAGAATGGCCACGAGCTCCAAAGCTAGTTGCCCGTCCTCTACCTATAACGCATTCCAATCAAGTATATGAGAAATGTCGGGATGATATTGTCTAAGAACTAATACATGAAAAACATCATGAATACGAGACAAACTGGGTGGTAAGGCGAGTCGATACGCCATAGGACCAATTCTCTCTAAGATCTTGAATGGTCCAATGAAACGAGGCGCAAGCTTAGAGCCTTTTCCATAACGGATTGGACTCTTTCGCGGTCGCACTCGAAGAAACACTCTATCACCAACAACAAACTGTCGATCTATCCTATGCGCATCTACATACTTCTTTTTCCTATCTTGTGCTGCTATCAAATGTTCTCTAATACGGTCAACCTGTTGCTCCATGTCTTGAAGCATCTCAGGTCCAAGTAATACTCTATCCTCAAGTTGATCCCAACTAAGGGGAGTTCAACAAGGACGACCGTATAATGCCTGAAATGGTGGCATACCTATGGAACTCTGATATCTGTTGTTGTAAGCAAATTCTATTAAATACAGATAATCCTCCCAACGTGATTGTTGGTCCATCACGTACATCCTAAGCATATACTCTAATATTTGGTTAACTCTCTCTGTTTGCCCATCAGTTTGAGGATGATACGCTGAACTAAAGTTCAACTGGGTACCTAAAGCACGTTGTAATGAAGTCCATAAGGCTGAAGTAAATACGAGATCTCTATTCGATATAATCCTACGAGGAATCCCATGTAATCTAACGATGTCCTCCATGAATATCCTAGCTACGGATGAAGCATTATAAGAGGATTGTACAGGTGAAAAGTGAGCTACCTTAGTCAATCGGTCAACAGTTACCATAATGGCATCATGTCGACATGATGACATAGGTAACCCTACAATAAAGTCAATGGATAAAATATCCCATTTCCATTCAGGAATGAGATGTGGCTGCAATAATCCAGCGAGATGTTGATGCTCAGCTTTAACTCGCTGGCATTCAAGACACCTCGACACATAATTAGCAATATCACATTTCATACCAGGCTAGAAATACAATTGTCGAAGATCAGCATGCATTTTCTTGACACCTGGATGAGCTGAATACAGAGCTCAATGAGCTTCAGTCATGATTAATGTACGAAGACCTTTGAAATGAGGTACATAAATACGACCTAAATGCCGTAATATACCATCCGATTCTAGGACATACCCTGCAAATCGGCCTTCTAAAGGTCTACCAGATTCAATCTCCGACCTCACTTCCTGATACAATCTATCAGTAGGAATTGCAGCTAATATTTGACCTCTCAAATCTACTTCAAGAGTAGTAGCTGAGATCTCATGTCGACGACGACTAAGAGCATCAGCCACTACATTCTCTTTTCCTTGAACATATTTTACTTTGAAATCGTACTCACACAAGAACTCCATCCACCGTCTCTGCCTAGCATTCAAGTTAGGTTGCGTGAAAATGTATTGAAGACTACGGTGATCTGTATGAAGTTCAAAATGATGACCTAATAGAAAATGCCTCCATCGAACTAATGCATGCACTACCATAGCTAGTTCTAGATCATGAGTAGGATAGTTTAATTCGTGATCTTTGAGTTTGCGAGACTCATAAGCAATCACACGCCCATCTTGCATCAAAATTGCTCCCAAACCCTCTAAGGATGCATTCGTGCATACTACAAAATCCCTAGTAGGATCAGGAACAATCAATATAGTCGCATTAGTTAACTTTTCTTTAAGAGTCTGAAAATCCAACTGACATTGCTCTGTCCAAACAAACTTCTTCCCTTTCCTTTGAAGAGAAGTTATAGGATGACCGATTTTAGAAAATCCCTCTACAAAATGCCTATAGTAACCAGCTAGACCCATAAAACTAAGAAATTCACCTACATTAGTAGGCGCGGGCCAATCTACAATAGCTTGAATCTTTGAAGGATCCACAACAATACCTTTTCCAGATATTACATGTCCAAGGTATTTTATTTCAGTTTGAAAGAAGTCACACTTCTTCAAGTTTGCATACAATTGATTTTCCCTTAAACATTGCAATACCTGTCTCAAGTGTTCTTCATGTTCCTTCATATTTCTCGAATAAACTAAAATATCATCGAGAAATACCAGGACAAAGCGATCAAGGTATGTACGAAAAACACCATTCATTAAACTCATGAATACAGATGGTGCATTCGTTAACCCAAATGGTACTACTGTGAATTCGTAGTGCCCATAACGAGTTCGAAAAGCAGTTTTATGAATGTCTGCTTTGACTATACGCAATTGATGGTAACCAGATTTCAAATCGATTTTAGAGAACACATTATCTCCCTTAATTTGATAAAAAAGATCATCGATTCTAGGCAAAGGATAACGATTCTTAATTGTAACCTTGTTCAATTGACGATAGTCAATACACAGCCTAAGATATCTGTCCTTCTTCTTTACGAAGATGACAGGTGCTCCCTAAGGGGAAACACTAGGATGAATGAAACCCTTTTCTAATAATTCCTCTAACTGAATACGAAGTTCCTCTAACTCCTGAGTCGTCATTCTATAAGGAGCTCTAGAAATAGGCTCAGCTCCAGGAACTAGGTCAACTCTAAAGTCAATATCCCTCTTTGGTGGCATTCTAGGTATGTCATCGGGAAACACATCTGCGAATTCCCTAAGAATAGGATGATCATCAAGAGATACCTCTCGACTCTCACCCTCTTCCAAATCAGTAACTGTTGTTGCAAACAGTTGATATCCCTGACGAAGACATCTCTTTAATTGCATAGCAGATATCATCCGCAAAGAGATAGGTCTTTGAATACCTACGATTTCCACTTTCGCACCTAAATCATTAATGCAACTAACGTCTTAAGTCGACATCAATTACAGCATGATAAGATGCTAACCAATCCATACCTAAAACTATATCATACGATCCTAAGGGTGTAACATATAAATCCTAAGGTAGTTAACGTACCAATTTTAAGTTCACAATTATGTAGTAAGTTTCTGCTACTTTCACCAGGCGAATTCAACTTGCCACTTACCACCTGCCGCCACAAGACCACAATGGTCAACGATGGTCGGTGAAATAAAGGAGTCAGTGGCTCCGGAATAAAAAAAAATGGAAACACTAACACCATGTAACTTACCTGAAGTCTCGACCACTGTGTTCTGGTGATTGGCTTGGCGGTCATTAACCGCTGCATATATATGTGATCATCCTGCATCACCCACTATAGGCTCTGAAACTATAGGTCGAGGCCAAAAACCAGTAGAACCTCTCATTGGACACTGCCTAGCTATGTGTCCCTGCTGCCCACATGAGTAACAACCTATACCTGTGCCTCTACCGAATCCTCTGCCACCCGAAGGTGCATTGGATTGCTAGAAACTACCCCTACTGACAGTAGACTGAGCACTCTGTGCAGGTTGATCCTGCCTATTGCACTTGTTGCGCCACCAGTTGCGACCCTTTCCTGTTTGAGGACTATTACCTTGTTGTGGTTGTGGGTTATTGTTCTTTTGAGGTGTTCATTGTTGTTGTTGCTACCCACCCTTTGTGGGTGTCTGTTGGTTCCTAGAGGAACCACTTGTCTGTGCCTGTCCACCCCGTGGACTAAAACCTGCTGCAGGAGCACTACCAATCTGCACTCCTGTGTGCCCACCTAATGCCATAATAAGGTTCTCCTCCACTATGCGAGCCTTCTCCACCATAACTTCCATAGTCTTTGGCTCAAAGACTCGGACACCACCACTAATGCGGGCGTTTAAACCCCTAATGAAGTGTTGTACTAGCATAGGCTCATCATCGCCAATACCAGCATACTGCTTGAGTTCATAAAACCTACGTTCATATTGCTCTATAGAAAGAGCCAACTGACGTAGATCATGGAACTTGTCAGCCCTACGCTTCCTCCAGTGTTCCGATAGGAACTGTGCTCTAAACCTCTCGAGAAACATCTCCCAAGACAGGCCAAATCTCGGTGGGCTTGTGCTCCTCCGCGCCACCAAGTAGAGGTGAATGCTCAGTATAATAGCGCGTCGTGCAGTTATTACTACTGTATGGGTGCATGAAGCATCTACCCAAATCCGTTGCTTGGTCTAGGCCTACATTCCTGTACCATCAAAGGTAGGGTGGGTAATCCCTCATGTGTCCTTTTATAATGGCATCTGATGTACTAAGTCATCTACTCTCCTAGGAGATCTATCTCTCGACAACCTCCTGCTCAACCTCTGTCTAGGTCCAAGGCGACTAGGACTCCTTTAATAATGGGCGTGTCGAGAAACCTCTCGCTGGCTGAATTTTTGTCCCTCATTTCTCGACCCAACTGTTCTGCCTGATCATATGATGAGGACTCGGAGTGCTGAGGATTGGCCCTCGGCCTCCACCTGACCCTACCATGACCTCTTCCTCCTCGCCTAGGCATGTTCCTACACATATGATATTGAGTCTTATATACTATTCAACCAAGGCTACTTGTTGCAACACTTCGTACTAGGTCAACCTAATGGGCTCACGATTACCCGGAGGTCCGGTGTTTGTAACCTTGGCTCGTCTGTCTGTAATGCCGCGTCTTAATAACTAATGAATGTTTGGTGTGTATAAGGGTGTAATAATTTTTTTAAAGTGTCATTATTGAGTTAATTAGTTGCATGTTTCATTAAGTTACGAGATATGCACTACTTGAGTTTCCATAAGCGACTTTAGTATTTCGCATTGCACATATTAATTAACATTAACATAAAGATAAACATTGCATTTCATTTAATACCATTCAAGATAACATAAGGTACAAATATGTTTCCTTCATTGCATTTGATAAAATATACAATACTCATTCATCTGATGAGGTAGATCAAATAATAGTTACAAGTTACATAGTTCACCTCATATACAATTGAGGGATGTTTTCAATACAAGTTTTACAAATTACAATGAAGAAGTACACAAGTTTCCAAGTGTGAGCTCTCCATCCATGAAGCTCTCGATGCCATGATCACAAATTGGGGACCCCTTGGAGTGAGGTGCCCGTTCCCTTAACCATGTGGTTTTTGTAGGTCCACCCCCCGTGCTAGGAGATAGTAATATGGTTACCTAGACATATTCTACTAACCCTAGACACTAGTACACAACAGACTAATGGTTACATTGCTTCCAGATTTTGATGATTGAATGAATTACATACATAAGGTTAACTGTTACTTTAGGTGGAGTGTCATCACAATATTGCAAAGGTTACCCTGGTGTTTCTTCCTAGGTTCCGGCCCCCAATCCTCGGGTTGCCCTGGTAAACTCTTACGAAACCCGGCCCCATTGCAAATCATTGTGGAATCGAATGTCTTTTGAAGAAACAAGACACTGATTTGCCATTCCAGGCCTTCTCATCTTATACTCAAGACTGTAGTAGCTCAAGAGTCATAAGTGATGCATAACATCTTATTAAGAGTTTTAATCTATCTATTGTGTCATTTAGTTATCACTGATTTACTAACCCTTTGTAAGTTACCCTGACACCACTTTGTGTGTCGGCCCTTACAAAAAGCCACTCCCCTAAACATAACAAAGGAAACTAAGTTTTCTAACTAGGATAGACAAAGTGCACAAAAATATCAACACATAATACCAGAAATACCACAATGAATGTCTCAATTCCGTTCACAAAAATCCAGTACACTACCCTAGTTTGTTCAAACCTAAGAAACCATAGTAAAATTTTATTTCCCAAGAAAAGACTACATCTGGAAGACTTAATAACACATAAAAATAATCCCCATTTGCCCAATACAAAATTGAAGCCATTTAAAGCAAATACACGTCTACCATTTGGATATACTAAATCCATTCAGACAATAATTTGGAGTATGAGAAGTATAAAAATAATCAATCAACTAATTCATAATCTTTATCTTTCATAAATTATGATAATCAAATCTACATTTATCACAATTTCCAAATCATGTTTAATAATGATTTTTTTTTGTTTTTGTTTTTCCTACATAATTCATTTCATTAAAAAAAACTATCTAATCATAATTTTTTATATGCTATATAACATCATTTAAGGAAAATATAATTTATCTTAAAAATCCAAAATTATTTTTCTTATCATATCATATATAAAATTATATATTTTCAATTAAACTTAAATATACCCACATTATATCTATATATGTATTCATATACGTACATATATATATATATATATACATATATATATATACATATATATATATATATACATATATATATATATATATACATATATATATATACATATATATATATACATATATATATATATACATATATATATATATATACATATACATATATATATACATATATATATACATATAAATATAAGTGTAACATTAAAATTAAAATCGCGTTTATCATAAACCATATGAATTTCGTTTTGAAAAGTTTTAATAAATAAAATGTTTGAACCCTCGAGCCTGGCCGTGGCTCCCAAAGTTGGGGAGAGGGTGCGGCCCTACGAGGGCTGTGCCCAGCAGCCGTGGTGGCTGCGCCCTCAAGACATTGAGTGGGGAGGGTTTCGACCCTCCCCCAAACACTGTGTTTTTATTTATTTATTTTTTTTAAAGAAAACGAAATTTCTGAAAAATAAAACTTGCGCGATTTAAAAATTATTCGCATACGGATTTCGAACTCTCTGGATTAATATTCAATAACAGTATTCATAATAGGATTCATATGTATATATATATATATAATATGTATATATGTATATATATATATATATAAATATGTATATATGTATATATATATATATAATTATAACACAATTTACACAGTAAATAATTTACTGGAAACAGATAATTTTCTTTCAATTGAACTTTCTATAGAAAATTAAGAAATTTGACAATAAACATATTTTGTTTAATATATTTTCAATTGAAACACAAATCTCCAAAATGATCTCCCTTTTTACAGATAAATTCTGACATGAAACCTTCAATGGTTTTGTAAATTTCATCTGTAGGTTTTCCTACTGTTTTAAAAATAAATCTATGTTTGCCCCTATTTATTTCTCTATAAATTTCTTGTTTTCACAAATTTCACATAGATTTGAAAATTTATCAGCAGAGAATTTCTTTTCTTTCAAATCTAAAATACTTCATAGATCTTTCCTACTGCTTAAATTAATTTTTTTACTTAATTTCCGAGAAGAACACAAGAAATACTAAACTAATATTTTCTCAGTCATTCTTTTTTTAAAAGAAATCAAATTAAACAAAGAAAAATACCTGTAACACCTCTGTTGTCTGTAACTTGAGATTTGGCTATAGAAAATAGAATCCTTTGTTGCCCGTAACACACAATCCTCCAAAACTTCTTCAACCAACACAAAAGAACTTCCCACCAAAGGATCTTCCACAAATATACAGTATTGCCAAAAATAAAATAAACAGAAAGATTTTTCCCAAGCTCAGATATTTTTTTTCCCCGTGAAGAAAAATTGAAAAGCTTCTGTAATTTCCAAATCCTCCAGATAATATCCGTCAAC
Source organism: Sequoia sempervirens (assembly GCA_007258455.2). NCBI lineage: Eukaryota > Viridiplantae > Streptophyta > Pinopsida > Cupressales > Cupressaceae > Sequoia > Sequoia sempervirens. Next base: position 1,061,029,670 of record VDFB02281492.1, read on the forward strand.
AACCTCAACAATAATCAATTAATGCACTGGCACACATGTCGAGAAGTGGTTGCAAAATATCTTCTCCACCACTTCTCGACAATCTTGCCCATTTCAAAATTGCATGTATTTAATTATTTTATTCAATTTAAATTTACAACCAATATACAAATCACATGCATTTATTTTTATTTAATTTTCTAATTTTCAAATACAAATTTAATTTACAATTCAAATTCCATTTCCACAAATAATTTTTAATTTAAATAAATCTTTCTACACAATTTTAATACAATTTAATTTAATTAATTAATTAATTTAATTAAATAAATTCAATCTTTTAAGATCAAACCATTTAACCAAATAAGCTAATTAATTAATTTAAATAACATGCAACTAATTTCTTCAATATTAAAAATCAATTTAAATAACAGTAACTAAGACATAATAAACTATTATTAAAATTGACCAGATTTTCCTATCAAAGCAATTTAATCCAATCAAGAAAAAAAACAAGACAACTAAGACTCAAACTGAAACTAACAATGTACAATGACTGAGTTATAGACTAAACTAGGGTGAACCAAACTACTATCTCCCTATCAACATATCCGTTGAGTCTTGACACGCTCAGACCTGAGTAACCAGGTGGAGTCGGTGTCATGTACCTGCAATTCCTACAACCAAGCAAATAACGTGCATATATATATATATATAAATAAAGCATTAAACAGACACACCGTGCAGAGAAAATCACGGATATCACAGGGCACTCGCAAGCGAGTGATGCAATTCCGTTCTCCACACCAATACACGTCACAACAGACTGATGAAATAAATAGCTGTTAGTCCATCATAAACATGTACATAGCAATAATCAACTGAAAGTAAACATGTACGCTATCTCAAAGCATGTCTAAAAATCAGTAATCACCAAACAATATATCATCATGTCACAGAATAAATCCACTATCTCTCAAAACCAGTGATCAAAATATCCAAACAAAGTATCATAGCCTAACAGTGTGAAAACATGACAGCAAAAAGCATAAGCATAAATAGAGGGGTACTACAAGATGATGTAGTTGATTCAGTCGTTGAGAAATTCCTTAACATGTTGGAATTTGATATGTCAATGGCAGAAGCTAGCCTAAAGGATCAAGATTTCGCTTTTCCCCTGTAAATGTCTATGCAAGGCAATGCAAAAGCTTATGCAGGTAATACATAAATTAGAGGGACAATGGTATTGGATGATGATGACCTTCCAAGTACTGCATCATCCATGTTTAGAGAAATCCCAAATGCATAGGGAGGGAATTAGCAATCTAGCAGATATCCTTATGGAAGAGACTTTAGGCCAAGTGCCCCATAGGTTACAGAAGATCCCGTGGCATCTAATGATGAAGGAAATGATATAGAAGAAGAAATGTTGCAAGCTGCAATTGAAGCATCAAGAAGGAAAGCAGAGGAAACTACTAGGAGGTAGCAACAAGGCATAAATGAGGATCAAATTGGTTCTCGACTTGAACAGAGTACTCCTAGATTAAAGGATGATGATTTTGAAAGGGCGGTATTGCTATCCTTGAAGACAACAGAGCAAGAAAAGGCATGGCGGGAACATGAAGGTGGCTTAGGAAAATCGGGAGCCAGAGTATGAGGAGTCTTACAATATTGTAATATTGCCCAATTTTGTGATGCTTCCATTTCCAGTAGTTGAACTACCATAAAAGGTTAGGCTATTGGTTGATGGTGTATTGGCAGCTACTTTTCGAAGCACAAGGAACATGCGGTAGCTTGGACGACTGCCAAAAGGAAAGTTAATGGCTATGCTGTGAATTTGCAAAAAATTAATAATGGTGTTATAATACCTCCAAGTCTAGATGGAAATGTGCAAAATGTGACAAAGTTGACAACTTATGGGATAAAATACAAGAGCAATTAGCTGGAAAAATCCAAGGAGATATCTTAAAGGATCCAAATGGATGCAGTGGAATTGAAGCAGGAAGTGCAAAAGAGGAATCCCCTTCTGTGACTGAGGCTATTGAATGTGGATGTTGTTGTATAGAATTTTCGTTTGAACAAATGGTACAGTCTATAGATGGGCAACTGTTTTGTTTATAGTGTTTACAGAGACAGGTAGAAGAGTCTACATTTGGAGGTCTTCAAGCTTGCCATTCTTTACCTTGCATGGATAGTATTGGATGCAATGAGTCAACTCCTATGTCAAAGGTTTGAAAAGCTCTCCCAGTTGACCTTATTGAAAGGTATCTTGTATCCAATGCAAAGAGCTGAGTCATATACCTTTGCACTGCGAAGAAGTTGCGAAGAAATCTGAGACTGCTTTACATACAAAAATTGAAGAGGTGACGACAAAAGCTGTGATGAGAGTGTGTAACAGTTGTAAGATAGAGCTAGTAAAGATGGATGGTTGCAATAAGTTGAGATGTAGATGTGGAATTACAATGTGTTATATATGCCGACAAACAATTTCAAAGGATTATACACATTTTTGTTAGCATGCCCAAGAGCTTGGAAAACCATGCCAAAGATGCAAGAAGTACAAATTTATGGGGAGGTATGTTAAAGTTGGATAGATCAAGAAAAATGTTGTTAAAGAGGTGGAAGTGACTGGATCTGATAATGGACCTGAAGCAAGGCATAGCACTAGAGAGTGCAAATCAATGAGAAATCATCTATTAATGAACCTAAGGAAGTTATGGCAAAGTTAAAACTGTATTTTTTGATGTTTTTGACAAACGAATTATTAACTCTGATCTGACATGGAGAAGGTTTATCCATAGTATCCTTGAACAAAATTTGGAAAAGCTCAAGTTTTGCAGAGTTTTTCTTGGCTTTGTCAAGATGTGACAATGAGCATTGAAAAGTGGGGATTTCTCTGAGTGAATGTTTTTGCAGCAGTGGTTGGACTTCAAGTGGGAGATTGTTGGGGAGTGAAGTCCGACGGTCATTGACCGTTCCACTTCCAATAATTTTCCCACCTCCTCTTTGTCTCTTCATTTATTTTGGAGACTTCAAGAATTCACGATGAGTTGATAAAATGTGATGAATATTACATGTTTTTCTGCTGTAGATGTATAGAAAAATAGAGTGTTATTAAAATAGAGAATCCTCTACTTTCCCATGGATGTAGCCATTACGGTGAACCACGTAAATTGTTGTTGTGTGTGTGTTTATTCTCTGTGTATCCATTTTTGCTCAAACCTGAATTCTATTTTTTGTTCTAATTTGCTCTTTTCAAAGTAACAATTTTTACGTAGGTTTTTAAATAATTTTTTTTTTATATAAAAATAAGGAAATTTGTAAAGATTAAAAAATAAAAATACAGGTAATAAATAATTTTAAGTATTTAAAGTTTAATAAGAGGAATTGAAATAAAATCAAATAGTTAAATAATTTTAAATAAATATTTTTAGTAGTTTATTTCAACCCTTCTTATCTTTTTGGTTTATGTATTCTGTTTATTCTAACCCCTTCCTTTTTTCATTTTATTTCTAACAATTTTATAATTCTCTTTTCTTGTCTTGCTCTCCTAATGATGGATCATGAATTTTGATCCCAAATATTTAAAAAAAACTTACAGAGTCAAATGCAGAAGATTCTTGAACTAAATGGAAATCATATGTCGTCAATATAACAAGATATCTGCAATTATTAGGGGAAATGTGTTTTAAAAAAAAAAAAATCACAATTTTGATGGTTGTAGAGGGAACAAATGATCTAGGCGTTTTTATTGCAGGTGTAGAACAAACATAAAACTTGCAGAGCAGTCATAACAAGCAACACAGCAAAAAAACATTCACAATTTTGATGGTTGTAGAGGGAACAAATGATCTAGGCGTTTTTATTGCAGGTGTAGAACAAACATAAAACTTGCAGAGCAGTCAAAACAAGCAACACAGCAGCCGCGACAACGGATATCAAAACCCATGGTTTTGAGCAATACGTGTCTAGAAATTCACTCCACAGGATTTTCCAGGTTCTCTTTGAGTAGTAAGCCTTGAGTCTGTTTCTGGCATCGTTAACAGGTTTGAAGTATGGTTTCCATGTAGAGCTGCTCAGCCTTCTCACAATCTCCACCATCTTCTCATCGCCCCCGACCCAGTTGACAAGGATTCCGTTTTTTCTCAACAACTCTGCATCCTCGTAGCCTTGAGTCAGCTCCTCCAACAGACGAACAAAACTAGTAACGGCGTTTACTTCACTCTCCGATGAGCACAACTCAAAGGCTATCAAGTTTCTAACGATCGTCTCTGTCATAATACCAATCTTCAACACAGGAAGATATAAAGTAGACTGAGCCCTGTCAAACCTTATATGCTCAAGGCCTCCTTCGTAATGCCTGAATTTTAATCCGGCTTTGCTTAATTTAAAGGCAGAGGGAAGCACATTCGATCCAAACAGGCGACTGGAATCCTGTCTCTTTTTATCACCCCTCTTTCTATTTCTATTTCTACCCCTGACACGGAGACTATGCTTTTTAAGCCATGTGAAAAGAGACCAGCCATTTGTAGGGCGTTGGACAACGCCCTTACGGGACATGCTATAAACTGTTGCATGGATGCAATGCAGGAGATGAAGTTTGCTAACTAAATCTGAATCTTCATTGGGCTGAATCCAGAATGGGGAATAATGAGAACATATTTGCGCAACAAAATCCTCAAATCTTTGATTTGGACCACCAATAAATTCATAGAGTGACTTTAAGGCCAAAAGTGGGATTTGATTTTCCAATTTGACGACATCTTTCATGACATCTAAATACAGACCTTTACCTGACCTGAGACCGTGGAATGGGCTGCCACCATCTGAATGAGATTTTTTTTATAAGATCGGCCATTTATATTCCGTTGACGATTGGCTACATGGTGTGCGAGGAAAACGAGGAGGAAAGAAGCATCCCTGAACATCATCATGGCGAAGGTCTCCTCGTTCAGATTTTGGAGAAATTGGGTATCCCCGTAGCAGTCCCTACAATCGTGAACCACCCCTCTGAAAAAATTGTCCTGCAAATCTGAAAGGCTACGGCCTTCTCGAACCGTTTGAAGTGGTGTGAAGAAATCAGGAGGAAGGTTACTCATGACTGCCCGTGCAATGACTTTAGATTTCTCGGATTCCATTTCAGCAAGGTGAGGTTTGAGGAAGTGATAAGGCCCCATTGATATTACCTGAGGAGTGTAGATCACATCATTTCCTTTCAGTGTTTTTGGCACCATGAAAATGCTCGCACGCCTTTTATCTCTTCCCACTTCTGAAACGTATGAATCCTGTCGGTTTCCTTCCAACCATTGAACAACGTGACTATTCTCAGTGTCCATGATCTTTCCAGCTTAGATCTGCTATAACTTGAAAAGGATGGAGTGACGTCAAGCTTCTCGCATCTTTATAAAAATCTCAGCCTCTTTAAGTTTACTTGAGCATAGATGCTAACCTGTTACCCAAAAGTTTCCAGTAACCAAATCACCGTGTTCAGACGGTGTACATGCAGTCCAAGATATGTGAATAATATAATACGCGTAGGTGGAAATTATTAGCCTAGATTGTTGTGACGCCGGCTAAGTTGAATAACATAAAGATTGCTTCATATTTAATACTAAAGTAAGAGCACTTGAATACAATAATTGGAATTCATAACCCATATCGTTTTCGACACACGTCATTCTTTGTAATTTTGGAATACATTGAATGTATGCCATTATTGCTGATAAACATTTCATTACAAGGCTGGAGGAATTGGAGTGCTTTGCAAGATACCATTCATGTCAACATTGCCAGCCATCATGCCGTATGCCATTTTAACATGTTGTAGAGGCGACATTTTTCTTTCGTTTTATGTGGTGGAGGTTTTTAGTATACGAGTTGCTGGATTTAACATATATCAATTTAAATTTTATTTATCATTTTAAAATATCATTTTATTTTTATTTACTTCACTTTTCAACTTTCAAATCAGTATTTTTTTTGTCAAAGTGAAAACTATCTAGGGGAGAGGGGCCCATAGTAGGGCAGCTTACCTATGAGAGTTTGAATTTCATAATATATGATTTCAAAAATTTCTAAATTTTGTATAGCAGTTTACTTGCCAACTCATCTACCTAAAAAAATTATTTTTAGGATCACATCATCAAATATGATGCCACATCAGCATGTTTTTTGTAAAATTACACAGGGGCCCATAGTAGGGCACTAGGTACCCTGAACATGTTTGGTTGATGTGGCATAACAAAATTTGTCAGATTATGTACTTTTTGGAAAAAAGTGTTCTACAAGTGGATATTAAATTCTCTATTGTGGGGCCGATATATATCTACTTCTATCCCTACTACTGGTCCTTGCCCTACTATGGGCCCCTCTCCCCTAAGTAGTCTTAATCTAGTTCAAGGTCACTAGGGTGGCTTTGACATTTTCAATTCAAATTTATATTTTATTGTTACTACAAGCCGACTCCATCTAACATTATTGTTATCCACCAATTCATTCATCAAAAAGTTCAATGTAGAACTTATATAAAAGGGCATCACCCCTATGCCATTTTCATCATGAGAGATCATTGATCATCACCTAGGGTTTATCGAGCACTAAAATTCACAAAATCACTATAATGTCTATCATAGCTCTCTCTTTACATCAATAAGAAGAATTACATCAATTCTTGGATTAGAAATATAAAAACCCTAATTCTTGAACTCAATCTATTACTCAAGCATGTGTTACACTTCGTCAATTATATCAAGTCTCAAGTCTTCACTATACCATTGCAGTGCATCAATGTTAGCTACTTAAGCAAATGTTGCATATGTTGTGTGTCGTGTCTTCCAATTTACCACTACACCTTCAAATTGATCATCATAGTTTAATTGTTATTAAGGAAGTCACAAGGAGTTCACATTGCTAGAGAAAAATTTAGCGGTACCATTTAATACCACCAAGTTTTTTATTTGCAAGTACAAAACCAAGAAAACCTTTTTTATGCAAGTATCAAGACCCTAATTTAAATTAAAGATCAAGGCCACCCAAAAAAGGTCAAGACTACCCTGAAGAGATTCAAGGTTTCCTCGTAGCCTTGATCCAAGTCTTCACGCAATTTTAGATTTCAAAAGGCACATTTGTCATAGTATATTCATCCTAGTTCAATCTCATATTCTAGGTATCTCCTTTCTATGTATTCTAGGTAGGCATTTACTATAGTTATTTTATATTTGTTCAATCCCAAATTTTGGTATGCATCTTAACTCAATTCCTTATCTAAATCAATATGATTAAATTTTTGATTGTTACATTTGAATAACCTAGATATTTATTATAAGGGCTTTCTATTCCTCTAAACATGACAACTACTTTTTGCATGGTTTATACAAAATTCCCCTATTTTGGTAAGCAAATCAAACATCCATGAGTAAAGCTTAAATTTTTATAATTTATAGCTTTCAAATTTTCTGGAAATTATCAATCTATCTAGTAATTATAATTGATAAAAGTCTACCTATAATTTTATACCTTGGTTTTATACCACTTTGCACAATTTTTATAACTGCAAAGTCATATTTCTCAAATTTGACCTATTTGACATAATAATCATCTCCTACTTAAAACCCACTAACCAATCACCACTACATATGATCTCATTAGCCCCTACCAATCACCATCATAGAATTTCCCCACCTAAGACTATGTTGCATGGTGTGACCTAGTCCTTGCACTTGACCACTTGATGCAACATAGTCCACTTTTCTCGAAGAGCACTTGAAAAACCTAAGAAACTATCTTACAATATATTCATTCCAAAGAGCATCCAAGGAGATAAATTTCATCAAGAAATATCATTACCACATCCATTATTACATTACATGTATTCATAGCATGTTTGGTTTTTCTACAAATTTGTACTACTTCCTAGAAGTTTGACTATGATTTGAGATAAATTACTTGGTTATTATTGTAAGAGTCACATAAAGAATCAAGATCTCAAGATCACATATATAACTAGAAATAACCTTCCACAAGAGAGCAAGAAAAAATTTCTTGATTATGAATGTAAATGATCATACAATGATATATATTGTACAAGAGAAGGCCACTTATATAGGCAAGGTTAGATGATAGGACAACATAAGATTATGACATGTGTCACAATCATATGACATAAGAGAAAAAGTAAATGAACTAAAGGATGGCTTAAGTAAACTTAACTAATCTAGTGTTAATAGGACCTAGGAGGTAAACTAGCTAGGTAATATACCCTATTCACACCAACACCCCCCTTAAGTGTAACTTAGGGAGTAAAAAATACATGAATGAAAATATGCATCTATAGATGTTTTCTAGCTACAAGGCCACGTTAGGTACCCATGTACAAGTAAATAAAAGTAAAATATGGTAAAGTTAGAGAATATATGTTTGATTTTGATGTTTGGAGATGATCCAATCATCGTATAAGAATAGAGGGCACTAAAGGAGAAATCAACACATATTCTAGAGATCTATGTAGGTTTTGGAAACTATAGTAGAGGATATGACCTATCAAGAATTATTGTGATTCTTCACATGTGCAATTAATTGTGAGAAATTCTTTTCACCTCCTACAAGTGCTCATTTTTATCCTTACAATAATTACCCTACTCATATGATAGTGTCATTTGATTACATGAGGCTTTAAAATTTCTTGGATTTTCTCACCAAAATGAAGACTTCACTATGGTAGTTGTAGAACTAACATATGTACTTGTAAAGTGAGAAGATGATGGAAAAATTCTAAGGGGTAGAAAAATGATAGTTAAGATTAGGATATTTCATTATCAAGCCTCTATTTGGTATATTTTAATCCAAGTAAATGCCATATATATATATATGATTCCTAAGGAATAGGTGTATGGTAGTAATGTGTGATAATGGTGTTAGAGATGACCTACAAGAATTCTAAATTAGGAAAGTGGGTGCAATACTTGTGTATGGAGGAGCAATAGCAGTGAAAGGTGCTCAAAGGATGTGTTAAAAGTATTAAATGGATATTCACCATGAATTTTTAATAGAATACTTAGAATCTATTGGTATTTAAATAGAAAAGTTTTCAATTTGATTAGATTTTCCAATTTGACGACATCTTTCATGACATCTAGATACAGACCTTTACCTGACCTGAGATCGTGGAATGGGCTACGGCCTTCTCGAACCATTTGAAGTGGTGTGAAAGAAATGAGGAAGCTTACTCATAACTGCCCGTGCAATGATTTTATATTTCTCGGATTCCATTTCAGCAAGGCGAGGTTTGAGGAAGTGATAAGGCCCCATTGATATTACCTGAGAAGTGTAGACCGCATCATTTCCTTTCAGTTTTTTTGGCACCATGAAAATGCTCGCACGCCATCTATCTCTTCCCACTTCTGAAACGTATGAATCCTCTCGATTTTCTTCCAATCATTGAACAACGTGAGCATTTTTAGTGTCCATGATTTTTCCAGCTTAGATCTGCTATAACTTGATCAGGATGGAGTAACGCCAAGCTTCTCGCTTCTTAAAAAAATCTCAGCCTCTTTAAGTTTCCTTGAGCATAGATGCTAATCTGATATATCAGCAAATCCTTGAGCATAGATGGTAACCTGTTACCCAAAAGTTTTCAGTAACCAAATCAACGTGTTCAGACGGTGTACATGCACTCCAAGATATGTGAACGAAACAAGATAAGGATCCACTCGAGCAAGTTTGTCAAGATACCATTTATGTCAACATTGCCGGCCATCATGGCTTATGCCATTTTAATATGTTGTAGAGGTGTATTTTTTCTTTTGTTTTATATTTTAATATGTTGTAGAGGTGTATTTTTTCTTTTGTTTTATATTGTGGAGGCTTTAAGTATACGAGTTGCTTGATTTAACATATATCAATTTAAATTTTATTTATCACTTAAAAATATCATTTTATTTTTATTTAGGTCACTCTCAACTTTGAAATCAAGTATTTTCTTTGTCGAAGTCAAAATTATCTAATTAGTCTTAATCAAGTTCAAGGCCACTAGGGTGATTTTGATATTTTCAATTCAAATTTAAATTTTATTGTTACTAGAGACCGATTTCATCTAATGTTATTGTTATCCACCAACTCATGCACCAAAAAGTTCATTGTAGGACTTATATAAAAGGGCATTACTCCTAGGCCATTTCCTTCATGAGAGATCATTGACCATCACCTAACATTTATCGAGCACTAAAATTCACAAAATAATTGTAATCTCTATACAAGCTCTTGTTTTGCATCAAACAAAAGAATTACATCAACTCTTGCATTAAAAATATAAAAATCCTAATTCTTGAACCCAATCTATTACTCAAGCATGTGTTACACTTTGTCAATTACATCAAGTCTCAAGCCTTCACTATATCATTGTGGTGCATCAAAATTAGCTACTTATGTAAATGTTGCATATGTTGTGTGTTGTGTCTTCCAACTTACCAGAACCAAGTTTTCATTTGTACCTTTTAGTACCACCAAGTTTTCTATTTGGAAGTACAAAACCAAACAAACCTTTTTGTGGAAGGATCAAGACCCTAATTTAAAGTAAAGATCAAGGCCACACAAAAAGGGTCAAGACTACCCTCAAGAGGTTCAAGGTTTCCTCATAGCCTTGATCCAAGTCTTTACACAATTCTAGATTTCACAAAGCACTTTTGTGATAATCTATTCATCCCATAATTCAATCTCATATTCTAGGTATCTCCTTTCTATGTAGTCTAGGTACACATTTATTATAACTATTTTATATTTGTTCAGTTCCAAATTTTGACACACGCATCTTAACTCAATTCTTTATCCAAATCAATATGATTAAATGCTTTCTTATTACATTTGACTAACCTAGATATTTATTATAATGGTGTTATATTCCTCTACACATGTCAACTAGATTTTGCATGGTCTTTTAGACACATAAAAACATCTAACACATTATTTCTAAAATCATCACTTCCTATCATTATTACTCATCACCTTTTCCATATCTGTTAATTAAATATTTTCTAATTATTTGATTAGACTAACCTATTTCTCACATTAATAAAATATTTTTTAATTATTTAATCATTTCATCATTTTTTCCCCCATTACCTTTAATTATTTAATTATCTAATAAATTAAATTATTTTCCCTCATCCACTAAATTTTTTAATTATTTAATTAAATATCATGCATTCTTCCTTGTCCACAAGATTAAAGATTTTTTAAATATTTAATTAAAGAATCATGCGTTCTTTCTTATCCTCATTGTAGCTAATTATTTCTCCAAGATTAAATACATTATTTATTTAGTTGCACATTCCTTCAAATTTATTTCCTAATAAAAGCATATCCTTTCTTTATTCTTACAAAAATCTAAATTTAGTATTATTTTCCTAAAAATATGGAGTGAACTTTAGTTCAATTCACTCCATCTTTTTATGCAAGCTCATGCACAAATTCATGATCTATCATCCATCTTCATTCATTGATCTCACATTCTGAAATTCTATAAATCAAACATCTTTGATCATTCATTCTCTCCTTGAAATTTGCATCAAGTCTCCTTGGATTAACATCCAAGTTCTATAGTACATCATCATCAATCTTGCTTTTGCACAACTAGATTATGCTAAGGTTATGAGCAATCCACATACATACTTCAAAAATCATAATATTATACTTTTGATAGTGGAGTGAGGCTAGACATCTTTCAGGAGAGTTAAAGTAGGTCAGATAAGTTTAATTTAATTTATGTTCTCTTTGATTACTCTGATTTGAATTGTGCACACACTTTATCAATAATAGATTTATTCATTCATTGGATTTATGATTATTGATTAGATTTTGATTTACTATTGAATCCTTTGAATACATTGACAATATTTTTATTCATATTCCGATAGATTTAACATTCAATTTAATTTTCTTGATATTTTTAGATTAGAGGTTTAATGACAGTTTAACCTAGATCGACACTTTTGATATGCATATTGACACTTTTGACATATTTCGATGCTTTGATGTTATAACGATGCTCTTGAAATACACAAAACTTTTGAAATATACTACAACACATCTGAGTACATTGATGCTCTTGAATACATAGTGACACTTTTTGAAATATATGACACATCTAAATGCATTGACACATCTAAAATTTATAATGATGCATTTGTAATAAACCGACACATCTGAAATTTATAGCAACATATTTGAGATAAGTTGACGCATCTGACTATTAAATGATGCATTTGAAATTCACAATAATGCATATATAACCTAATTGACATCAAGAGATGGAACCCATTAATTTTTTTTTAAGCCAAAGGCTAGAAGCCTATAGATTATATTAATAATAATAGGTAATTACAATAAGTAGAGCATAGTCTAAATGGATATGATCCACGAAATCCCCATTATTTCTATTACCTATAAACCAGCCCCTATTCAGCTATTGATAATAAACTATACATAATATCTGTACCAAATTCAAAATTTAAAGTTTATATCATAAGACTTGAACTACTTAGAACTAAGAGTGAAAATTCATACTATACCCCCATACATGGACCTTGGACCAAATTCTCCCCTTGGTCTTCCTACACTGCTACATTCAAGTTTGGAATATGTCCCTACACCCTTTGCACTCTTTGACCTACTGCCAACTCCCTTGGTACTAGCCTTTGAGGACATACATGTGATCTCAGGAAAGAAATAGCATTGAATTTCTTCTTAAATTTATTCACTGTCTCCCCTCCTATTTCAAACTGATAATGATTGAGAGACACATAGAGATAGCTCAACGTATCATTCATGACAAACTTCTTAAAAATTTCATACATGTTTGCATAGCGTTGCTTATGAAGATAGTGTTTTGGAAACAACCCACCTACATAACCCTCACCTTGGAAAAAGTCATATTGCTGCAAATTGTGAAGTAGCAAATTTTTCTCCAAATATATTTCTTTTACCAGCTTCACTGCAATATCTTGCAGTAATTGTATATTTTGTACTAGGTCGACCACATTAGAAATGAAAATGGATAGAAGATTGGAGGAAAAGAATAATCATTGAGATTTTTTGTGCAACACTTCTTCCCCTATCAAAGTCTTGACACAGCTTAAGATAGTGGAGCAATTTACCTTGAAGACTTGTTGTAGCTGATCTTCTATACGCTTTGAAAACAACATCTCCCACAGACGGATTGAAAACTTGACCCTATAATTCCTTGGATAATGCTCCATTTCGTCACACCCTCCTTCCAAGAATAGTTGAAAAGATAATTGCAACCACCCTTCTGCAATCACATTGGCTAAGAATGCAGATGCTCACATTTTATTTTATAGAAGCCCTTGTTGATGTCAAAGCAATGATGAGAAAGTTCAGAATACATGTTTAAATGCCACTATTCACACATTTGAAACTGAGAGAACTTAATGAGGAATAATTACCCAGTACTACATATACATGTTGAAGCCAACATTGATCCATCTTGACACGCTAAGGGATATCAACACTTCCCAATAGATCTTGGCAAGATAATATCCCACTAACCAATGCACTCCTTGCTAAATTAGTTATTTCTATTTTACATTCCCAGGCACTACTAACTCGTGGATGGCATGCTCCAAAAATAGAAATTTAGCTCTCAGTAGAAATGACAAGATGCACATTAAATTGCCCACATCAGAAAATTATAGAATTCATGCGAATCCTTGTGAAGTAAAGATGAGAAATCTTTGTACCTACAAAAGAAAGCACATTATGTTAGATTAAAAATCATCCCTCTACTGACAACGGTTCCACTGCTTGACTAACGAAATTTGTCCGATGCATTGTACCATTAACACCACAATTTTCGCCAACTATCAACTGATTTATTAGGTTTTTTAATTACAATATGCACCTTATTCCACCATTACAAACAAATTCTAATTTCCCCTTCCACGAATGCTTTAATCCTTTTCTTCACACATGTCCAAATTTTTGGCTTCGTGCATAGCTATTTCTATTATTTTTGGGTATGCTTGCAACTAAATATCATTGAACAAGGCAACTTCTTTTCCCTCACATCCCATATTTTCCAATTTATCTACCAAGCTAGTCCCCTCATGATATGTATACAAAATGATAAATGATTAAAATTTATCCAACAAGTCCCAAAATCTCTACAAAATCTAATTTAAACTCCAACACTGAACCTTCCTTTCCTTGCAAGCATTTACAACTATTAAGGAATCCCCTTCCACATGTATTTTTGAAATTCCCAGATTTAGGGAAATTTCCAACACTCGCAAAATATAGCCTGAGCTTTAGCTATATTGTTAGTTCCTATTGAAAGTTGATATGAACCTGATGCAATTACAGTTCGCAATGAGTCTTGAATGAAAATACCTACCTCTGAAGCTCTCAGATTCCCTCTCAATGCACCATCAAATTTGAGCTTTAAGAAATCAGAGTATGGATGCTTCCATTTGATTTCTTTTTTATTCACCTTCATGTTGCTATTTTGATGTAAACTCCCTACAAAAGGAAATACTATTTTTTTCTAGTTTTTCAAGATGAAGTCATCCCAACTTGTGTAAAGAGAAGAAGTATTCTTGTACTTAAGAACATATTTGTTAACAAATTTTGAGATTACACTTTCAATTTTAGCTTTGATGACCTCAACTAAAGAAGATGTTTTTCTAAAGATACGCAAGTTACATTCCCACCATATATTCCATATTACTAGAGATGGAATAACCTGCCAAATAGAAGCAAAGAAAGAGGATTTATAAAAGAGTTTCCAACTCTAAAACATATCCTAAATTGTGTTTGGAAAGGAATTATATAGATGCAATTTTCCCTTTACAAACATCCAACACTCTTGTGCAATATTGCATTGTACAAGCAGGTGATCTACATTCTCCAACTCTTCTTCGCACAACGAACATTTAAAAAGCTCAACTATCTTCAACTTTGTTAAAAAGTCACTTGTTAGAACCCTCTTTCTTAGTGCTAACCATGCCAAACTCCCAACTTTTGGAAGAATTTTATTATTCCAACAAAATGAGAAACCTCTCTATGTTCACAACTGACTCCTTTGAGTTTTAAAGCTTTATATCCTTGCTTCATTGAATAAGAACCTACTTTCAATGGAGCCCAAAGAATCCTATCACACTTCCCAAAAAGGAACACAATTCTACTATATATAATGTCTTGAAGTAATGAAAAATGATTAACAGAGAGTGATTAATCTAAGCACTTCTTCCAAATCACTTTACCCATTAGGCCTTATGTTAAATGTACATAGTCCAAAAAATTTGCACCCCATTTTAATTTTAGGACATCCAGTATTGGCTATAATTCTGGAATATTTTGCAATGGATGCTTGTCATTCCACGATTCTTCCAAAAAATTCACACTTTGCCCATTATGAATTTCCCATAGTAACGTATGAAGTAATGACAGTCCTACAAGATACAAGAAAATTCCAAATGGCTGAACCTTTTGGCAGATTTGAGATGGTGAGAATTCTCAAGGCGCTTGTATCATCTAGGTACTTACCTTGCATTAACTTACACCACTTCGCTTCTGGCTTTGTATACATTTTCTAGGCTAACTTAGCCCAAAGTGCCTTATTCCTGACTGAAATATTATGTATCCCTACACCTCCTTGTGTTTTGTCTAATGCCATACTTTCCACTAATATTAAAGGTACCTTTTTTTGGTCATTCATTTTACTCTTCTAGAGAAAGTTCCTAATAATTCTCTCAATTTCTAAGATAATTGACTTTGGAGCTTTGAGTACCGCCGAGAAATAGTTTGGAATTATAGATAATACAAAATTTATTAACAAAATTCTACCTGATAATGATAACCACCATGCCTTCCACATTAGAATCCTTTCCTTTAATCTTTTTATGACTTTGACCCAATACACAGCCTCATTTGAACCCTTGAAAAAAGGAATGCCTAAATACGCACATGGAAATTCCGCTTGTTGGAACCCCAAAACTTTAACTATCTTTTTCTTTATGGCCTCTTTCATGTTGAAAACATATATTTTGGATTTGGAGGCATCGACTTTCTAACTTGAAAGAAATTTTACAATTTTGATGGTTGTAGACAGAACAAATAATCTAGGCATTTTAATTGCAGGTATAGAACAAACATAAAACTTGCAAAGTAGTCATAGCAAGCAACATAGTAGCCATGAAAAAAGATATTAAAACCCATGGTTTTGAGCAATACGTGTCTAGAAATTCACTCCACAATATTTTCCAGGTGTAAGCCTTGAGTCTGTTTCTGACATCATTAATAGGTTTAGAGTATGGTTTCCATGTAGAGTTGTTCAACCTTCTCACAATCTTCACCATCTTCTCATCACCCCCAACCTAGTTCACAAGGGTTCCATTTTTTCTCAACAACTCTGCATCCTCGTAGCCTTGAGTCAGCTCCTCCAATAGACGAACAAAACTAGTAACGGCGTTTTCTTCATTCTATGATGAACACAACTCAAAGGCTATCAAGTTTCTAATGATCGTCTCTGTCAAAATACCAATCTTCAACACATAAAGATATAAAGTAGACCGGTCCTTGTCAAACCTTATATGCTCAATGCCTCCCTCGTAATGCTTGAATTTTACTCCGGCTTTGCTTAATTTTAAAGCAGAGGGAAGCACATTCGATCTAAATAGGCGAGTGAGATCTTGTCTCTTTTTATCACCCCTCTTTCTATTTCTATTTCTATCTTTGGCACACAGACTATGGTTTTTGAGCCATGTAAGAGGAGACTAGCCAGTAGTAGGGCGTTGGCCAACCCTCTTATGGGACTTGTTATAAATTGTTGTATGGATGCAATGCAGGAAATGAAGTTTGCTAACTAAATGTGGATCTTCATTGGGTTGAATCTAGAATGTGGAATAATAAGAACATATTTGAGCAACAAAAGCCTAAAAGATTTGATTTGGATCACCAATAAAATCATAGAGTGACTTTAAGGCCAAAAGTGAGATTTGATTTTCCAATTTCACATCTTTCATGACATCTAAATACAGACCTTTACCTGACCTAAGACTGTGGAATGGGTTGTCGCCATCTGAATGAGATTGTTGTTGATTATGTCGACCATTTTTATTTTGTTGATGATTAGATACATGGTGTGCAAGGAAAAGGAGGAGGAAGGAAGCATCCCTAAACATCATCATGGTGAAGGTCTCCTTGTTAAGATTTTGGAGAAATTGGGCATCCCCATAGCAGTCCCTACAACCATGAACCACCCCTGCAAAAAAGTTGTCCTCTGACAAATCTAAAAGGCTATGAACTTCTTGAACCATTAGAAGGGGTGTGACAAAATGAGGATGAAGGTTAATCATAACTGCTCGTGCAATGATTTTAGATTTCTTGGATTCCATTTTAGCAACGCGAGGTTTGAGGAAGTGATATGGCCCCATTGATATCACCTGCGGAGTGTGGATCACATCATTTCCTTTCAATTTTTTTGGCACCATGAAAATGCTCGCATGGCTTCTATCTCTTCCCACTTCTGAAACATATGAATCCTCTTGATTTTCTTCCAACCATTGAACAATGTGACTATTCTCAATGTCCATGATCTTTCCAGCTTAGATCTACTTTAACTTGAACATGATGGAGTAACACCAAGCTTCTCACCTTTTTATAAAAATATCAACCTCTTTTAAGTTTCCTTGAGCATGGATGCTAATCTGATATATCATAAAATCCTCGAGCATACATGGTAACTTGTTCCCTAAGAGTTTTCAGTAACCAAATCACCGTGTTCAGAGGGTGTACATGCAGTCAAAGATATGTGAATAATATAATGCATGTAGGTGGAAATTAGATTGTTGGGATGCTGCCTAAGTTGAATAACATAAAAATGGTTTCATATTTAATTAGTCGATAGGGTATTTTGTTTGAAGTTTCTGCTATGAATTGGATTTGTTAGTGGTGGGGGTGTCCCGACTAGCGGGGAGGTAACCGGGTTTTTTTTTGTGGCGACATGGACCTTAGTAATTACGTGGGTTGGTGGTGCTGGAGAATGTTGTCCTGGATATGAGGAAGGTGAATGGTAAGATTTTTTTGGCACAAGTGCCAATGTATCATGTCGTTGCACGATGGCGGCGAACAAAGTAAATGCAATATTGAATGTTGGCATGGGGAAAAATATACTTTGATGAAGTTGTATTGTCGAAAGATCCATTTTGGTGTTGGTTTGATAGTAGGCTATTGTTAAATTCATCACGTTCCACTCCATTTTTTAGCAGGTTGGATGGTTTTAAAACTATTGGACTACAAAATCTGTAAGTCGTTTTGCATGGGTATTTTGCATAAATGATTAATTTATTGTTTATGTCTTTCGTTCTCTACTTATTTTTTGTTTTGATAATAGGTTTAGGGGTTTCAACACTAATGTGTTGCGTAATGTGCGAGGAAGTCTATTGATTAAGTTGCATTGTCAAAAGAGCCATTGTGGTGTTGGTTTGATAGTGGACTATTGTAAACATCGTCGCCTATGGTTCACTGGTTTGTTTCATAGTAGACTATTGTAAAAATCTTTGGCTTCTGCTGCTTTTTGTGGCAGATTGGAGGGTTTTAAAACCATCGTTCTATGAAATCTATAAGTTGTTTTACATGGGTGTTTTGTATAAATTGTTTCTTAATTGTTTATGTTAAAACTGTTGTTATTCAAAATTTGTAAGTCATTCTGCATGGATGTCTAGCATTATGGTTTTGTGTGGATGGAGAAATTGAAGTTGAATCTTTTTTGTTTCGTCAAAAAATATGGGTAGGGTTTGTAATTTTTTTGTTCTTGGTTTATTGTTTGTAGTTATCCCTGAACATCTTCGGCCTTATACCCATTACCATAGGAGGAATTGTAGTTAAATCTAGGTTCTTTCATAAAAAATATGGTTAGGGTTGGTAATTTTATTGCCCAATTGTAGATTAAGATAGGAGTGATTGTATATATATGGATATGTAGAGGGTTTGTTATTTGTTTGAAGTTTCTGACGATATTTTTGTCAGCCGAGTTGTGAATGGGATTTGTTGTGTAATAGTTGTTTTACAATTTGTCTCTTTCTCTGTAATATTTAATTGCAACCAATGTAGCTCAGATTTTTTGTGTAATGTGTGAGGAAGTATATTGATTAAGTTGCATTGTCAAAAGAGCCATTATGGTGTTGGTTTGATAGTGGACTATTCTAAAAATCATCGTCTACAGTTTGTTGGTTTGTTTGATAGCAGATTATTGTAAAAATTGTCGGCCTCAGCTCCGTTTTATGGTAGATTGGAGGGTTTTAAAACTGTCGTTTTGTGCAATCTATAGGTCATTTTACTTGGGTGTTTTGTATAAATGGTTTATTTATTATTTATGTTAAAACTATTTTTCTCCAGAATTTGTAAGTCATTTTCCATGGATTTCTGTCGTTATGGTTTTGTATGGATGGAGAAATTGCAGTTAAATCTTCTTTGTTTCATTAAAAAATATGGCCAGGGTTTGTAGTTTTCTGGTTCCTAGTTTATTGTTTGTAGTTATCTTTGTGTAACTTTGGACTTATACCCGTTCCCATAGGAGCAACTTTAGTTAAATCTTGTTTCGTTCATAAAAAAATATGGTTAGGGTTAGTAATTTTCTTGTGCTCAGTTTACTATTTTAGTTTATTGTGTGTATCTTTGCCATTAGATGCATTAACATAGGAGAGATTGGAGATTAACATAGGAGTGATTACATATATATAGATATGTAGAGTGTTTGTTATTTTTTTAAAGTTTCTGACGGGATTTTCGTCATTCGAGCCATGAATAGCATTTGTCGTGTAATTGCTCTTTTACAATTTCTCATGGAAGAAATAAGATTTAATTGCAATTCCTGCACCTGCAAAGAGTGATAATCTTTGTGAGGTCTCCAAAATGAGTTTAACCTCAAAGAAATGAACATATAACAAGAAGACATTAACAATAAATTAATCATCTATGCAAAACACCCATGTAAGAAAGAGTATAACCCCACAAACTGCATTGAAAATTCAAGCTACATCACCTCACACTAAATATTATAGAGAAATAGAGAACTTGTAAAAGAGGTATTAGAATAACACTAATGTAGC